>VDFB02373543.1:0-15392 GCA_007258455.2 Sequoia sempervirens
AAGGTTAGTAGGGGTTTCTAAGGTGCATCTAGAAGGTGATTCACTCCTAACAATTCAAGCAATAAGCAAAGGTAATATTAATGCATGGAATTTGCAAGGGATGATAAAAAGGATAGAGGAGGAATTAACATGTTTTGAAGCTTACAAGGTGAGCCACGTACGACAAATGGGAAATATGGAGGCTGACACTCTTTCGAAATGGGCTTTATCTCTGACAGATATAGATGTTGTAATGTTTGAAGATTTAAGAGCAATAAATGAGGAAGATCTGGTGGAGGGTGTACAGGAGTACGATGGTAGACTTCTATAAGGCACAAGGTGCGATGAGAATTCAAAGCAAGAAGAATTTTGAGTATAGGAGGAGATGGAGGCACCAAAGTACATCGTCATTTAATGGTTTAGGCTGGCAAAGTGAGGTGAATTATAATCTCATCACAATCGAAGTTCATTTTAAGGAGGCGGTGGGTGTGTTGGGCGGCTACAAAAAGAGGTGAAGTGCAAAGGAGTCGTTGGAGAGGTGATGTGATGATGGAGGTAGGTTTCTTATTGTCTACGCATAAGAAACTAGACCCATTCACAGGGAAAGCCTCCATGAAGAGACTGCGTGGGCTATTCAAGGTGAAGGAAAAAGAAGCGATGCAAGCGGTAAGGATTATACTCGGTGATGGGTTTGAGAAGATGACGCACCAGTACTGAACGAATTCAGATATATGTTCATTGGTAATGGTGTGGGGGTTGGAGGTAGGGGATCCTATAAATGAAGCAAGGCGAGTAATGAAAGCTCTGGTGCCAAAAGAATTCTTGGGAAACATGTAATCAATCCTGCAACGAGCAATTCCAAGTGTTGGTTTGATTGAGGAGGGTCGGGATGGAGGTAGCCTGGAAATGGAGAAATTAAATCGTTTGTTCATAAGATGGCCGAAGGGTCGCACGAAGGAACTCTGGAGAGAGGATGCTGAGTGAGGATGGAAGGCTTTAAAAATCTACGTAGAGTTGGCAGAGTTGGAAATGACTTTGGCAGACCTCAAGGAGTATGCGAAGGAGGAAATGTGTGTACTTAGAGGCTTACGTCCGTGGAAGAGAGCTAAGCCGCTGAATGAAATCAGGCCACTGGAGTTGGGAGAATCATATGAAAATATTGTGTAATTGATCTTTCAGGGTTTGGTTTTTTGTTGAAAAAAGGTGGAAGGGCAGGTTAGTTGATATAGGGAGATTATGGGCATAGAGTAGTTATAGAATTTTCTGGTGCTGGTATAGGTGCAAGGAAGAAGGTTTTTAGTTGTCATTTTGGTGGAATGGGTTTTGTAGTTATGCTACTGGTTAATCAATTTTTCGGTGTATGGGTTTTGCTTTTACTGCATGAAGTGTAAACTTTGTTTTAGATATTTCAATAAAATAAAAACTTATTATCAACCAAAAAATAATAATTATTGTAAAATAAATTAAATTTATAAATGTTTTTGATTAAGTTATAATTATTGTTTTTTACTATTTTGACAATCCATGGAGTTAATGGCTTCTGTTATAAGCCTTTTTTGACAATATGGACTCCTGCAACGTAATATCTCTTTTCAAAATCAATATAAAGTTTATAGTGGCTTAACCACTTGTATTTTAAAAAAATAAATTACAAACATGATTAAATGAGGCCCTAGACCTATTACAATGTAGTAGCCAAATGACAAAAGAAACTAGTCTCATGAGGTATGAAACTAAGAACACCAAAATACATGGAGATCAATTAGACAAAACAAAGCTAGCTATTAATGGGCCTTTGGTCTATTGGTGAAGTATAATGGTTGTGAATGAACTCATTAAGGATCAAGTCTTGTTTTAAAAGATTTTGGGAGAATGGATACCCCTCAATCCTTGGCTCATAGTCAAAGAGGTTTCACCCTATTGTCCGTGCTTCTTATTGGATAGCTAAGATGCTTTTGGGTTTGAGATAAAACCTCCTAACAAAAAAAATAGAATCAGCTTACAAACAAAAGAACAAAAATTAAAAGCAAAACTAACTATTACTAAGTAGATTCTACATACCACTAACTACTTGCCACTCCTTAAATTAAAAAGTTAAAAATTATAAAATATAATTCAATAAAACTTAAAATTTAAATTTGATTTTAAAAAAAAAAGTCATGACAGATTTATTAATGAGAAGTTATGTGTTGTTATTCATCTAGAAAATTCATTAATAAGATAAAAAGTGGAGCCATTTTAAAAGGTTGTTTTTAACAGGGTTTTAAGATGGGGAAAGGCATAGTCCATGAACAAGGATAAGTATTCCTTAAGGATACGCTGATTGCCCATTTTGGGCTCTGTGTGAATTTGACAGTATTAAATGAATATAACATATTGTTCCAAGACTCAACTGAATAGGGCACCAGATCTTTATTTAACTGTATAAATATGATGGTGAAATCTTGAAATCATCTTCTAAAGATATTGTGTTTTCCCATTTCTTACACTTGAGTTTTCACCATATCCTGGGAAACATTGTATGCCTGCCAATCCTATTTGCTTGATCTTTAATGAAATTATATTTAAAATGAATTCAAACCTAATAATTATCTTAACATTTTGAAGTTCAAAATATTTCAAAATTTATTGTTATTAAGATTGTCTCCAAAGCCAGAAATATTTCAAAATCTATTGCTATTAATATGAATATTAATTTACATTTTGATATGTAAATAAAGAATTTATCTGCATACACATTTCCTTCACAGATCAGAAGGAAAGAAATTCTAATCCTACTTAAATCTATTACATTGAAAACCCAAATTGTCCACAACTCATCCAATACAAAATGGACAACAGACAGAAATATCTAATTCTTTCTACAGATGAAAATTCTTTCCCTTTTGATTGATGGTACAAAGCAGCTGGAAAGATTAATCAGAGCTCAAATTCCCAAACAGACTTCATGTTCTCATTGTATTTTTCAACAAGCTTGGTGATGAAATTAGACATTCCTTCATCTACTGTCTTGGCAGAATTGTCCAGAGCTAGTTCTGAACCTGGACCATCAAAGTAATCCCTTATATCATTGAAAAGCTCCCCAGCAGCTTGATATTTCTCCTCATAATTGATTGGATCTTCTCCTGCTACTCCAATTGTTTCTTTTTGTATTGAAGGACCTTCATATCCATAATCAAAATCATCTCCTGCTGCTCCAATTGTTCTTTTTGTATTGAAGGACCTTCATATCCATAATCAAAATCATATGCCCAATCTGTAATTACTGGAGCCTCCCTAAACTGGGTATTGGGCTTCTTTTCTGATGATTGAATTTGGTTCTCACTTTTGAATTTCCTCTTCCGTGTTGAATAATGATTTCTTCCACCCACTGTAAAGCAGTGCTCACAATTGGGACATTGAAACCTCGGCTGAATAAACTTGCATTTCATTTTATTATTAAGGTACCGATACCTTGCCTCTCTAAAACTGCAATGGGGACAAACTGCTTTGCAGGACTTGAAGAGAGAGCTCACCGAATCCTTGACCTCCTCTGGTAGCTCAAAAAACTCAACCTGTAAATTTTCCTGAAGAAGGTCTAGTATGCTGATAGGATCTCTCAAATTGAGTTGCAGAACTTCCATGGCAGGGTCTAGTATGCTGATAGGATCTCTCAAATTGGGTTGCAGAACTTCCATGGCAGCGATGATTCTGGTATGTCAATGCCGCAGCGATGATTCTGGTATCTCTTTGGCATTGACAGAACCGGATGACTTCATTTTATAGGTTTAACCCACAACGGATAAATAGTTGGATGCCTATCTGATGAGGGAAAAAAAGCTAAGAAAAAACATGGCGGTAAAAGAAATATCAAGAAAGCTTCAGATTGATGTGTATAAATTTGAATATGACTACCTAACGGATTTATTTTGAAATAACGAAGAAAAAGAGATGTTAAAGCTACGGATTTATTTTGGGCGAGAAGATATAATTTTGATACAAAATAAGGAGGCTAAGAACATAAAGATGATTATAAATTAAATAGCTTCACCTTAGTTGTAGGAAAGAATTTATACAGGAAATAACTTACAAAATATATTAAAGAAGCTGGATATGAGACTTAAAAACGTATTAAGATTTGAGAAAGGATCCAAAGACATGTAAAGTTGTAGTGAATATAGACGATTCAGCAAAATGTTAGGAAGTTACAAGAGATAATGAAAATAATTAAGAGTCATTTCAATGGATAGAAGGGGAGGATTAATATAAGCAATATTTAATGAGTTTAGAAATTAATAAATAAAGGAGTCATTTAGAAAAAGAAAAACATTAGTGGATTCGGATTTTCTAATAGTTTGAATGTTGTAATCATCATGGACATTGTTGTAAATATTGTAATATCTTCACATCAATTCTATCCTCCTTAGGATAGGTCAAAGTATAAGAATTGCTTAAAAGTAGACTAAGGTTTGCTTGGCATTTATAATACTAGGAAAAATACTAAAGAAATAAACTAAATGATATGTAAACATTTTACATACATGGACAATAAAATGATCCCAATACATAGATTTATAAATTATTAATGTGACAATTTTAACTCTACAATATATACCCATTTTAGTGGGATAAAGTTTATTAAATGATATAGATATACTAAAATATAAAAAGTTAAATTGCATATATTAAATAATTTGTATTTCAATATTGTAAAAATAATATGTAAATGTGAGGGTCTTCTCCCTCGTATTAGATCTATTACCAATCCGTGCTACTTATTTGTAAGACAAACATACAAGGAAGAAAGTCAAAGTTTGTTAAGAAATGTTAGTCAATAGTTCAATAAATAACACGTATTTTGTCTATTGTCTATATTTTAGTGAACCTAGATAGAGAAAAAAATTGGTGCAAGATTAAAGAAAGAGAGTAGGAATATATAGGAAAAATTGATAGGAAAATAAGGGGGCTAGGCCAAGCCAAGTGTAAAAATAGTATATATGTCTTAGGGACAAAAAATGGATGTAGGGATAGTAAAATAATTGGTGTAAGCATAATAAAAATTATTTTAGGAACCAAAATCTAGATAGTGGGAAAGGATGATTAAAATAAGAGTAGATTATATGCTCCCCTTAAATGATTGTCTAGTAGAAATTGTATTAATAAATTTTGAGTATAAATGAAGAGGAGAAATGAAATAAATAAATGAGGAAAAGAAGAAGCAAGAAGATATAAGGGTTTCCCCAAAGGAATAAAAAAACATTTTCCTTTCATAGTGAAGGAATAAAAGATTATATTAGAAATTTCTTTTACTAAAAGAAATTATATAATAATATATATCACCAAATCAAATTCTAAGAGCAATGTCATGGATGTATAAGAGAATGAAAATAAATGAATGACACATAAAAATCAATAGTAGAGTAGAATATAATAAAGATATAAACATATAAAAATTATATCTAAAGCATGAAGGGGTTTGTATGCATGGGGCCAACATAATTAGTACAAATATAAAGAATGTTGTATGAATTTTCATTGTACCCCTTACATACCAAAAAGTGACAAAGGAAGAATGATAAATAAGAATTGGATACAACAAATAGGATGGTAGGGCATGGTGCTAGTTTGGCCAACATGAAAATAATATTAGATACCAAAATAATTTGCAT
This sequence comes from Sequoia sempervirens, assembly GCA_007258455.2. Lineage (NCBI taxonomy): Eukaryota > Viridiplantae > Streptophyta > Pinopsida > Cupressales > Cupressaceae > Sequoia > Sequoia sempervirens. The sequence continues at coordinate 5,628 of VDFB02373543.1, forward strand.
TGCCCTTACAAAACTGATACAAAATAATATTAGAAGAGGTAGGAGAAAGAGTTGTAGGAATAAATATAGACTTGAGAGGAGGAATATTAGAAGCAAAACAAAACAACATTGTCAAAAGCATGAGGGAGTGAAGTAGGTGTCAAAGGAAAAATGATGACATGAGGTAAGGTAGAAAAAAATCATCAAGAATATTGGTAAAGATGGTAGGCTTAACAAGATTTATAGAATGTTATATAAGGTCCAAAAATTCATCAAGTCCAATAGGGAATGATGTAGGATAAACTAAGAGGTTTCAGGGGGTAAGAATGGTTGGAATTTTTCACTAAAAGAGGAAACAAGAGACATACTATGTTTTTAAGTTTGGGTGGAGAAGTATAAAAAAAGAGGGCATGAGAGTTCAAGATATTAGGAAAGGAGGTAGGTAGGTCTAGGATAGGAGAGATGGTAGTAGGGGATTGTAGCATAGGGTGATGATGGGAGAGATAGGAGGATCAATAAGAGGAGGAATGAAATATATAAGAAGAAAATGTGACAATGTATAAGAATGTAGAATACTTGAACTAATTTGAATTTTCCTTTGCATTTATTTTAGGTGGGTTGAGTTGAGGTTGAAAAAGAGGCTAAAGTTGGGGAATTAGCTAAATTAGAGGCTAGATATGGGGTGTCGGTTGGGGTGGGATTTGAGGTTTAGGCATGGGTAGAAGAAGACTTTCGATAAAATGATCATGCAACGGTTGAGATTGTAGGTTAGGTTGCAGAAGGGGTTAGATTTTACGCTAAGGTTGGGGCTAGCATTGGTGTGTAGGAGGATGAGGTTGAGGTTGAGGCTTGTAGGTTCTAACTGGAAAAGATACAATGTGAAGATGTTGGATTATAGGAATAAGACTTGGTGATTATTAGATCTATGATAGAAAGGAGGAGACATAATAGGGTTAGGAATATAGGGCTCATTGGAATATATGTTAAAACCACAATTAGGATGAAGAGGAAGATAATATACTTAAGGGGATAGATATCAAGAGAAGGATAAAAATGAATGAATACGAGATTTATAGTTAATGTAACACAAATATTAAGAGAGTAGTTTTCCAAGTGTATAAAGGACCTATATTTGGAAATGGAGTTAATATAGAAGTGACCATTCTTAGAAAGAGGTTAATAATCATAATGAGGAACAATGAATATCTAGTTTTTATGAATGAACTTGAGACAATAATGAAGAATATATGAAGAAACTTGCATAGCATTGAGCCAAGGATGGCCCAAGAAAACACCAAACTAGTTAGAGATAGGAACTATGTTAAAGACAACCTCTATATTTTGATGAACCACCATGATGAGAAGAGTCAAACTTACCTAATGTATTAAAAAATATGTCATCATAATACTATTAAATATAAAACAATATTTAGTAATTAATAAACTAATAAATATCAATATATTATTATGGACACTAATTTCTATTATTTTTACTAATAACTAATTTGTAAGTTTACTGAAAACCATTGATGATTCTCAAATATCTATTATGTATATTTACAATATTATTTTTATATCTTCACTCATTGAGTTTAGTAATCAAATACTAATTATATTATCATAATTAAATATAAAAATAAAATATAAAACTATAAAATAATAATAATAATAATTTTTTATTTTACTTTGTCCACAATAAAAAATAAATCTATACACTAGTATAAATATCTTAAATACATCTATATAAAAAGATCAAGATATGTCTTAATTTATTTAATTTAATTAAGAGTAATTTTATTTTATGTACTTAAGAATTATTTTATTTTATTTACATTGCTTATCTTTTTTAATTTATTTGAGAATTATTTTATATTTTTTTTCTAAATAACAAATTATCACTTTTCCAAAAGTAAATTTAAAAGTTACATACAAATTTAAAGTATTTATTCAAATCAAAATAAACTAGTACAAATATTTGAAATATATCTATCTTAAAAATATGATAAATATTAATTTAAAACTATTATATTTATTTATTTATTTTTGTTTGCATTAGTCACAACGTGATTGTCATTGTAGAATGCCTCTTGATTAATAAACAACATAGATAAGATAAAATAAAAAAATAAAAAACTTTAAAATAAATAAAATTATTTAAAATGATTATTATCACATTATATATATATATACTAATTAGAAGTATTAACTATTATAGATAGTTTTATGTATACTAATATACATATTATAAATATTAATATACTATAAATCTTATGTTGTATATTAATAGCTAATCAGTAGGCTAACTTATTTAGTTAACTATTCTTTAATAGTTCCACTATATATTCTAGTAATAAATACTTGTATAACCTTTCTATTAATACTAATATACTTTTTTTTTTTTTGTGTGGTGGGGGGAGGGTAGCTCGATTGACTAAAACATCTTGTTGCAGGAAAGAGGTCACGAGGTCTTATATTTAGTAAGTAATTATATGTTTATAATCTATTAAATGTTTGTTATCTTCATGTTAATGATAGATTATGGAATGTGATCTAAAATATTTTATTTAATATGAAAAATTCATATAATTCTAGAAGCATTCTTGATCACTAATATGTATTGTAGAAATATAATGTGCCAAGTGTTCAATATATTCTCAAACAATATTAAGACTTTAAGTAAAATACTAACTAGCAATTTCACTTTGTTGTGCAATGGGTATGTCGAAGAGGTGTGGAGGGTCAATTAGGAAAAAAATTGGTCTATTTTTTGCATGCATTTATGTAGTACATGAGGTCAATTGGTAGGTGATTTAGAAAATGATGTTGTTTGTGCAAAAAACATCTCAATGGAGGAGTGATAGCTTCAAATCAACTATGCATCCACTTATATGGATCCAAAGACGATTGAAATAAAACCTTTGAATCAAGAAGATAATTAGGCTCCATTATCAATAGGCTAATATTATGTTTACAGTAGGGAGAGAGGGATATATAGAGGGTTGTGTGTGTGTGAGAGAGAGAGGAAGATAGAGATAAAGATATACATGGAGATGGAGATGGAGATAGAGATGGATTTAAAAATGAAAAATAATACGTTTTTTAAAGATTTGAGAAAGGATCCAAAGACATGTAAAGTTGTAGTGAATATAGAAAATTCAGCAAAATGTTAGGAAGTTACAAGAGATAATGAAAATAATTAAGACTCATTTCAATGGATAGAAGGGGAGGATTAATATAAGCAATATTTAATGAGTTTAGAAATTAATAAATAAAGGAGTCATTTAGAAAAAGAAAAACATTAGTGGATTAGGATTTTCTAATAGTTTGAATGTTGTAATCATCATGGACATTGTTGTAAATATTGTAATATCTTCACATCAATTCTATCCTCCTTAGGATAGGTCAAAGGATAAGAATTGCTTAAAAGTAGACTAAGGTTTGCTTGGCATTTATAATACTAGGAAAAATACTAAAGAAATAAACTAAATGATATGTAAACATTTTACATACATGGACAATAAAATGATCCCAATACATAGATTTATAAATTATTAATGTGACAATTTTAACTCTACAATATATACCCATTTTAGTGGGATAAAGTTTATTAAATGATATAGATATACTAAAATATAAAAATTTAAATTGCATATATTAAATAATTTGTATTTCAATATTGTAAAAATAATATGTAAATGTGAGGGTCTTCTCCCTCGTATTAGATCTATTACCAATCCGTGCTACTTATTTGTAAGACAAACATACAAGGAAGAAAGACAAAGTTTGTTAAGAAATGTTAGTCAATAGTTCAATAAATAACACGTATTTTGTCTATTGTCTATATTTTAGTGAACCTAGATAGAGAAAAAAATTGGTGCAAGATTAAAGAAAGAGAGTAGGAATATATAGGAAAAATTGATAGGAAAATAAGGGGGCTAGGCCAAGCCAAGTGTAAAAATAGTATATATGTCTTAGGGACAAAAAATGGATGTAGGGATAGTAAAATAATTGGTATAGGCATAATAAAAATTATTTTAGGGACCAAAATCTAGATAGTGGGAAAGGATGATTAAAATAAGAGTAGATTATATGCTCCCCTTAAATGATTGTCTAGTAGAAATTGTATTAATAAATTTTGAGTATAAATGAAGAGGAGAAATGAAATAAATAAATGAGGAAAGGAAGAAGCAAGAAGATATAAGGGTTTCCCTAAAGGAATAAAAAAGCATTTTCCTCTCATAGTGAAGGACTAAAAGATTATATTAGAAATTTCTTTTACTAAAAGAAATTATATAATAATATATATCACCAAATCAAATTCTAAGAGAAATGTCATGGATGTATAAGAGAATGAAAATAAATGAATGACACATAAAAAACAATAGTAGAGTAGAATACAATAAAGATATAAACATATAAAAATTATATCTAAAGCATGAATATTTATCTTTTTTAATTTATTTGAGAATTATTTTATATTTTTTTTCTAAATAACAAATTATCACTTTTCCAAAAGTAAATTTAAAAGTTACATACAAATTTAAAGTATTTATTCAAATCAAAATAAACTAGTACAAATATTTGAAATATATCTATCTTAAAAATATGATAAATATTAATTTAAAACTATTATATTTATTTATTTATTTTTGTTTGCATTAGTCACAAGGTGATTATCATTGTAGAATGCCTCTTGATTAATAAACAACATAGATAAGATAAAATAAAAAAAATAAAAAAACTTTAAAATAAATAAAATTATTTAAAATGATTATTATCACATTATATATATATATATACTAATTAGAAGTATTAACTATTATAGATAGTTTTATGTATACTAACATACATATTATAAATATTAATTACTATAAATCTTATGTTGTATATTAATAGCTAATCAGTAGGCTAACTTATTTAGTTAACTATTCTTTAATAGTTCCACTATATATTCTAGTAATAAATACTTGTATAACCTTTCTATTAATACTAATATAAAAAAAAAATTGTTGGGGGAGGGGTAGCTCGATTGACTAAAACATCTTGTTGCAGGAAAGAGGTCACGAGGTCTTATATTTAGTAAGTAATTATATGTTTATAATCTATTAAATGTTTGTTATCTTCATGTTAATGATAGATTATGGAATGTGATCTAAAATATTTTATTTAATATGAAAAATTTCATATAATTCTAGAAGCATTCTTGATCACTAATATGTATTGTAGAAATATAATGTGTCAAGTGTTCAATATATTCTCAAACAATATTAAGACTTTAAGTAAAATACTAACTAGCAATTTCACTTTGTTGTGCAATGGGTATGTCGAAGAGGTGTGGAGGGTCAATTAGGAAAAAAATTGGTCTATTTTTTGCATGCATTTATGTAGTACATGAGGTCAATTGGTAGGTGATTTAGAAAATGATGTTGTTTGTGCAAAAAAAGATCTCAATGGAGGAGTGATAGCTTCAAATCAACTATGCATCCACTTATATGGATCCAAAGACGATTGAAATAAAACCTTTGAATCAAGAAGATAATTAGGCTCCATTATCAATAGGCTAATATTATGTTTACAATAGGGAGAGAGGGATATATAGAGAGGTTGTGTGTGTGTGAGAGAGAGAGGAAGATAGAGATAAAAATATACATGGAGATGGAGATGGAGATAGAGATGGAGATAGAGATGGAGATAGAGATAAAGATAGATATGGAAATGGAGATAGAGATGAGGATGGATATGTGGGTAAAGTGGGAGATGGAAATGTGAAAGATGGAGACGGGGATGACGGGATACGCAGACGGGAGACGGAGACGGAGACGGGAGGACGTGGCGACGGAGACGGGAGACGGAGGAATGAGCAATGGAGAATGACAAGGAGAGGACATGGAGAGGAAAGGGAGAGATAAAGAGATAGGAGAGGGATAGGATAGATATGGGTGGATAAATATATATATAAAGAGAGAGGGATAGATAGAGATGGAAGAGGATAAAAGAGAGGGAGAGGGAGAAATAAAGAGAGGGGGATAGAAAGGAGGAAGAAAAAAAGACATGGGCGATATAAAGAGAGAGGGTAAAAGAGAGTATAGGGTAGAGAGAAATGGTGGGATGTTCCGGAAAGTGACCTGCCATTGGGCTGCCTGCTGCATGGATAGGAGCTGGGGCGGTGGACTGAAATACGGAGCTAAGAAACCGGGATATGGAGAGGATTCAAAGATCGCGTGGCCTGCTGGCGCATCAAATTGCCGGACGCATTCATAGGTACGCAAGTCTCCCTGCGGATCGCTGCTAAGGATGCCCTGGAGGATAAGGTCCCTTTATGAGAGTTCCTCCTTCAAGAGGATGTTGTCAGGAGAAACCCAAGTGATTGAAAAAATTCCTGATAGGGAGGGATCTTTCCTCGATGCTGGTTCAGCCCTCAAGTGGATGCTAAAAGCCAATGTTCTTTTAAACATTCTTTAAAAATGAAGTTTCTTTCCATGATTATTGTGGACTAATGTTTGTGATTAGAAGCATTGCTTCAGGGCGGCTCTGTGGATCCCACGCATCCCTGTGCCTCTCAAATTCCTCAGATGGGCCTACCTGCTTCGTCCCAATTATTGTCGTTAATGTATTTACGGCTGGCTGAAAACCATTAATCCAAAACAGGCATGGAGGTTTGAAACGTTCTTTGAGGAGAAAATTGACAAAATTTGGAACATGGTTATGAAGAGTGGGGAAGATCCTAAAGTCCTGACTAGGCCGGACTCTACGAAGGATTTTCCCCCTATTAAGAGAAAGGAAATTTTGTTTGCTGATGATATGGTTGCTGAGGGTAAGTGGACTGGGGAGGATTATGTTGTTGCTAAGGGTTTTGCTAAAGTTTTTGTTTTGAGCTCTGAGGTAAATACTGGGGGGCCTAGGGTTAGGACTAGAAATAGACTGAAAAATCAGGCTGGGGCCTCGGGTTTGGAGGTTTCTGATACTGGGGTTAAGGGACAAAAGCTTGCTGCTAGTGAGATGGAAGTTGTTCAAATTCTAAACAATATGTACTGTTGTGTGTCATTTTTTGGCTACTTTTTGGCTACTTTTTGGCTAGTGGTTTGTTGTTGTTGGGTTGATGGTTGTTTCTTGATGTTTCCTTTTTGTGTCAGTTGTTCCTTTTGTAAAGGGTTTCGGGCCCCTTCAAAACCCGTCTTTTACCTCTAATCAAAACAATTGTATTATATAATTTAAAATTATTACAAGACTAAATACTAAATAGTAAAGTATTTAAAAATGGTTGTTACATCTTTTCCCTTTTATAAAAATATTTGTCCTAAATCCATGCAAGTTTTAGAAAAAAAATGGAATGCATCTTATTTAGATCTTGGTAGGTTATGCCATCTTCATAATCCCATTGGACCTTACATTGGTCGATGACGTGTTTTTGTAGATGCACTCAATGATATTCAAGTACTCACAATGGTTCCACCAATGATAACTTTGAAAAAAGGTCCCTAAAAATTTCTATAAAATCTTTGTGAATCCTAGCTAAGGGCATTAATTTTTATGGTGAATGTTTTTTATTTGATGTTTTTTTTTTAAATTTTGAGTGAATTTATAGAAATTTATATGCAGTCTTAACAAATATTAAGAAATAATAGATAAGGGAATTAATTACCATGGTTAATTCATACTTTAAAAATAATGTCTTTGCCATTATAGTCCCCTCATAAATTATTTTATTTTCTATAAAGCCAAAGTAAGATCTTAGGGGTGGCATACACTGACACAATCAAGGGATAGTGCCACATTGTAATCTAGGGATAGTGGCCCCAACACGCTCTAGTTGAGAGGCGAAGCTACTCACTATCAAGCATAAATCTACTATGAGGAAAGAATTGGAGCACAAATGGACTAAGTATTTTAACTCAATGCAATATGAAGAATATACTTATATAATGACCCTACTTGAAGCTATAAATGAATCTGCATCATTGATTTCATCTCTAATCTAACAGTTTTCATTACTTTTTAGGAAGTAAAATGTGCTATTGCTTTAAAATATTCATGGAACCAAAAATTTGTTATCATTAGTCCAAAATAAATTCTAAGCTTGATGAATATTTTAAAGTACAAGTGCATTTTACTTATTGGATAATAATAAGAACTATTAAATTAGAGATGGAAACAACAATGAGAAATGAAGATTGGCAATACCTCCTAAAAACAAGTAAGAATGTAATATTAATGGAAAATCAATTTAGATTTGTAATGTCACTTATAAGATTTAGGTGAATAGACTCTAATCATACATTGATTATTGTGGTAAAATATTTTAATTTAAAAGTTTAATAAAATAATACTCGGTCAATTAACTAATGCTAAACTAAAATTTCATAAAAATACAATTATCTAGTTCAAAGTTACAACTTATATTATTTGTCAAAAATTGATGCCTTGATTCCAATTGTTCACCATTTGGAAAAAAAAACAGGCACTAAAAAATAAGTGAGCTCCATAGAGATTATTCCTATTTCCATGTACCTAAAAATAATCTAATATAATAATATTTTACAAATTAACCATATAATGCTTAAGATGAGAAACATCAAAACATTGTGAATTTTATTAAAAGGTGGTATAAGACAAGTTTGTAAGCCAATGAGTTGATCTTTTCTAGAATTTGAAAGGATCCTATAAAGAGTAGAGAAATTTTTGTTCCTTTCCCAAACTTGATTGAATTCTTGTAGGGCTTAATATACAAAATATTTATTTTACCAACTAAATATTACCTAGGTGTTTGACCCTTAATAACATAATTTTTGCTACAATCTCAAGCTTATTTTAATATTTTCTTAGTTAAATTCACTTGATCTAAAATTTCATCAAGAATTTGAGATCTAATCACTTCTCTATATTATAGATAATCATAACTTGAAGAACAATATTGAACTTACACCCATACAAATATTTAAAAGATGTCATAGTTAAGGATGAATAATTTGTATTTACATATTTTACCAATAGAAGATATTGTTTCTAATTACATCGTTGATCCATGCAATAAACTCACAAGTGATCCCCTACAATCTAATTAAAAATGGTCTAGAATATGTTGTCATTTGAGTATCCATGTCAAATATAATATTATTAGGAATATCATGTGATCTATAAATTTTCTTTTCAAATATTTTGGTTAGATTATATTAATCATCCTTCAAGTATGGGCTACCTTTGTTAATTTTTTATATTAGCACTAGAATAATGTCACACACATATTGTATTAATGGTAGGCCTTTGATGAAGTCCATGCTAATTATCTCTAAATTATTTGTAGAAAATTTCTTATTCTTAGAATATATTATAATGTCATCAATAAATACAATCACTATTAGAAATTTAGATATTTAAGCATGATAATCAAAATATGTAAAAAATATATTGTATAGAAAATAAATATGTAATAAATTAAATTAAATTAAATTAAAGTATTTTATAGGAACATAAATATTTATGATAGGGAAGTTATAAAATTGAAATACCCACAAACATCATTAGAATGAGAAAACTTACAATAATCTTCTCCTCCTTTAATAGCCTCACATAAAACCTCTCTCATGCAATCATACTAAATATCAAAGCATTCACACATAACCGAATCCTCATTACATATCCCATAAAAGCGATTCCTTAAAATATAGGGTGAAAAGGTAAGTCACACCATTTAGAAAGCTATCTATCCTTTTCAGAAGATATTTATTATTTAATTAATAAACTAATTAATAAAAAATTATTTTTATAATTATCAATTAATTTATTAGT
>VDFB02373544.1:0-128988 GCA_007258455.2 Sequoia sempervirens
TTATTATAGATGGTGTTAAAGAGGGTCCTAATATGACATTTAGATATTGTTAACATGATGGAATGGACATATATTGTGAATATTTTCATGAAAGGTGTGTGTGTGTGTGAATGACAAGTAGAGAAGGGTTTGTAATGAAATTGTGAAAGTAGTATGAGTGTGGAGCAAATTTATATGTTGAGAAAATTGAGACATCATTAAAAGATGTGTTCATTTGTTGATGTAGATTAGGTTGAGTGAAAGATGTAAATTTTCTTTTATAATGTGAGGTTGAAGCCTCTTAATCTGAGTTGTTTCTCAATGGTTGTGTTGTAGCTCAGTCATAGAAGATTGGTGTCTCTTATAGGTTGGTGTCTACAAAATAAAATTAATAGGGGATTGGTGTCTCATGTGTGTTGGTGAATGTAAATTAGAATTCAAGGGGATTGGTGTCTTCCTTTGGGGTTTTAATTCATGTGGGTTAGCACCTACAAAATTATTGTAAGTTATATATTATTTTGTGAGGTTGTATTTGGGCAGTAGTTCCCAGCAACTATTCTCATCGTAGTTTTTCCCATTTGGGAACTTCCATATAAATTTGGTCTTCTCTTGTATGGATGTTCTCATTACTTGCATTACCATTGATTATGCTATCATTTTTTAATGAATGTGGTGATTTAATTTTTTTTTTTTTAAATGCCAATTCACCCCCCTCCCAATATCTGTGTGTCTAACACTTTTATCCCTTACATTCCTATGGCATGCCCATTAACATGGTCATTGGTACTCTTTTCTTCTAAACAATCTGGATTATCCTCTTTTTTCTCTATTTTTTATCCTTTACATTCCAATGGCATGCTCATTGGTACTATGACCTTCTTCCCATGTCTGTCACAAAAATATATATTTCTTGCTAGATTTCAGAATAATTAATGACAAATTGGACTTAATGAGGCCTTGATTTAGTGTAGTGAGGTGTTTTACACATCTACATTAGGTCTTGGGCCCTTGAAAACTAAATAAAATTCATTTATTGATGTCTTGTAAAGGTGTTGTAAGGTGTTGTTAAAGACTTTTACACTTTTCTAGAATTTTATTAAGCATCTAAGTCTAATGGACCTATTTTTCCCTAATTCAATGTTATAAAATGTATTTAATTACATTATCACATTAATCTAGAAGGCTTTTAAATTAAACCTAATTCTATCTAGTGTTGTAATGTGTCTTACACATTCACATTGGATGTTGTGCCTTTCTAGGCTATGTGGGCTTCATTTTAATGTTGTAAAGTGTATTTAATCATAGTTTCACATTGGAATTTGTGTCTCAAGCCCTAATCACCCTTTACATCATCATTAGCAGGCCCCTATGGCCCCATATTGTGCATTGCAAGGCTTAATTTGATCAAATACCCAATAAAATCAACATAAAAATTGAAATTCTTCATTCCTCGACAATCCAGCTGGCAAAAGAGCCCCTATGGGACTAAGTCACCCATCTGGGTGAATGAGTCCCATCTAAGTGAGACTAAGTTTCCCAACTTGGAAAATTAGTCCCATTTGGGCTATTTTCGAGGTTTGAGCAAGAAAATTTAGATTTTAAGTTTATTTTCCTCATGTCAACCTTAGGGATCAAATTAGTAGGTATTTTTAGGTGGATTTCCTATATAAACAAGCTTCTAAACCCTAATTCATGGACCTAATCATTTTCATTCATCATTCATTATCTCTCTCAAGTCAAGCAAGTTAGGGTTTTAGCATTCTAAGTCATCAAGATAATTTTCTAAGGCATTCAAGGGCAGATTCTTCATCCATTTTTGTAGAAAATCAAGATCTATCATCATGGCAAGTTTCTAATCCATTCATTTTGTGTTCATTATTCCTCTCATTTCTTCATTTGGTTTAATTACCTAAAAGGTGTTAGAGCCAAGGCAAACCCCTATTCCCTAACATTCAACATTTCTTTCTTTCCCTTATGTGTTTGTAGATTTAGGCACTATGAAGGTTTGAAATGTAAACAAATATTTTGGCACCCTAGGGTCTTTCTATCACTTCTAGGGTTTTTCACATAAAAGGGGAAAGATGGGCCAAAATGCAATGTAAACATTCAAATATTAATGTAATATGGATGATATGTGCCTAGATGAGATGATCTAAATGAAAAATATTGGTGAAATAGATCACTAATTGAAAGAAAACTAAAAAATGCAAGATGTTTTGAAAACCACGGTGGGGTATGCAAAAACCTAGAAAGAGATGAATAGAAATGCAACTAAAACAAAACAAAAAGTTGTAAAGCTAAATGTGTGCATGGCAAAATTGCTAAGGACTGGAAATGACTCTCTAAAAATTTGGAAATGTTGACTTTTTGATTGATTGGGACTCATTTGCCAACCTGGGTGAATTAGTCCCAAATCAAGATTTTTGCTCAGAAGTCTATATCTGCCAAAAGGGTACTAGAATCTACACTTTGTCCCAACAGAAATCTCTAGTGGGACTCATTTGCCACTCATGGTGAATTAGTCCTTTTCCTATTTTTCAAAAATTAAAGTTTCAGATCTGCACTTTAGCCACCTACTGCTGCACTTCCAGTGAATCACAGTTTAAATCTTCGAAAACACCTATAAAATAAAAGATAATTTATTTTCTAATGGAGGGTTTTCCTTGTTCAAACCCCTAATTTTGTAATTAAACCTTGGATGGATAATAAAATATAAATAAAATCATAGCCCTAATTGTGTCTAAGACTAGGAAAATCTGAAGTAAGACAAAACCATATGCTAATGTGCTAGAATAAAATGTTTAAATGGAGCTTGAATGATGTAAGACTTCAACCTAAGAAACCCTACAACATTCCAAATGAATATTAATGACATGAAAATATTAAATTTGAAGATAGAGAGAAAATGGAAAATGGAATCACTTTGAAAACAATTCTTTAGGATTTATTTGATGGCTACTTGCATCTCCTCAACCTAGATTTCTCCATGATTCTCCATAGGAATCCATGATCAACTCTTTGCAATGTTGGATCTTGAATAGGAAGTGAGCTTGAAGACCTACAAAAGTCCTATATTGTTGCCCTAAAGCTTCAACTTTTTTGTAGAAAGACTAATGAATCTTCTTGTGAAAGATATTCAACACTTGACTTTTGATTTTGCTTGTTAAGAATGACTACAAGATGTGACAAATGACCTAAAAACACATATTTATAGGCATCAATACCGAATTGCTCATTATTTAGACCTAAGAGGCCATCATCCACTGAAAATTTGAATTAATTTGGTGAGTTTCCCACTTAAAATTGAAAATTCCCCCAAAAGGGACTCATTCACCACCCTTGGTGAATGGGTCCCATTAGAGGGGACTTATTCGCCCAAGGTGGCGAATTGGTCCCACATGTAGTTTTTGGAGGTGGGTTTTTGAGATATGAATGATTTAAGCATTATTTGTTGAGATTTGTATGAATTTTGAGTGAAATGGGCCTCTAGATAAAAAATAATGAACATTAGTGACCAATAAATGTAGTTTTAAGGGGTGATTGGTGCAAGGGTGTCTAAAATTGGACTAAATTGGGCCACTAATTGTACTTTTTGCAAAGGAGTACAATCTGCATGTCCTAGACCAAGGTTTCTACTCAAAATTCTATTTTTCCTTGGTATGTTTTTCATTTAATTACCTAAAAGGGGTTTTACCAAGGCAAACCCCTATTCCCTAACATTCAACATTTCTCTTTCTTTCTTTATGTGTTTGTAGATTTAGGCACTTTGAAGGTTTGGAAATCATTGAAGGATAATTTGCAAACTTGTAGAAGATATCTCTTTGTTGGCTAGGTCAATATATCCACAAAAAGTCACCTTCAAGCCTGAATTTGACAGTTTTACAATTGGACACTAGGAGTAACAAAAAGTGCAAACTGAGGGCTTCCATTTCCACTTTCAGATTTTTAGAAAATCCAAAGTGGACTAAGTCACCATCAATCACAACTTAGTCCACTACACAATTTTTTTAATAGAGTATTTTGTAGATTTGGATACCCATTTGGCTGAAACAAGCTCCGATGCAGTTTTCCAGATCTAGGACTAGGTCACCGAGAATGGCATAAGTATCCGAGTAGGTCAAAATTTTAGGATCAATAGAATTTCTAGTCTCCATTCTAGTCTACAACATATTTCCAAGTGCACCTCTTCATTCTGCAGTTTTCTGTTTTGTTTCATGGTCATTTAGTCTATGTTTTCATATCATAATGTGTTTTCAAACAAAGTGCATTTCCTTAATTTAGCATTAATAATTCATCTCTTTTATCCATTTTTTGTATTTAGGGCATTCTATTTAGACATATTTCAATCATATTTTCATTAGTATTGAGTGAACCCCCTAATTTTTTATGGGATACCTTTCTCCTTTTAGATGCAAAACCCTAGAAGTGCAAGAGAGTGCCTATCCCCAAATATTTGTGGTTCATTTTGGTGAACCCACTTTTTGAATACATTTTCGTCTAATTTGGATTCCATCATCCTGGAATTAGCTTTCATTGCATTTTGCATTAGTTAAGTTGCATTCTAGGGTTTCAAATTTTGCATTAGTGAAAGTGCATTTAGTTTGCATTTTTGCATCTTAAATCATTGAGAATTTCTGAAATTCTACATTTTCATCTTAGGTCTACATCATATAGCATAGAAAATGTCAAAATCAATCCAAAAAATTAAAAAAAATTGAAAATAAATCCCCAGTGGCACTAATTCTCCACCTTGGGTGACTTAGTCCCTTTTCACCCTTGAAATTGCATTTCACAACACTGAAAAACCCTATTTTTGAGCTTTTGTTTTCTTCTATTACCTATTTGTATCAATTGGTTGAGTTTCTATTACATGTATTTCATTAGCTCTATCTTAAATTAGCTCATTTCATGCATTACTCATATTCAATTTTGCATCTACAACATTTACTTTTCACGTTGTTGCATAATGTAATCAGAAAATTACCTTACATTTCACATCTAAAATTTTCATTTAAACATTTCACTTTAAGTCATTGCATTGCACTTTGTTTACTTTTCCATGACAGCATGGGCTATGTGCAGGATCAGCATGGAAAAAATAGGCCCTTAAGTGGCGAAAAAAATAGAAAAATCAGAGTTAGGCAACTTGAAGTAAAAATTTGAATAAGTTATCTATGTTATTTCAAAAATATGTTAGAATAGAATCTGTAGCAAATTGAATATGGTTTCTTAACTACTAGGAAGGTTTAAAAAAAAAAAAAAAAAAATCTACTTGAGATTTGGAATTTTGAAATTTCAATGCATTAGTACTAGAATTTCAAAGGAAAAAATAAGTAGGTGTCTATCCGACCACCCTAACCACAATAAAATATTAATATTTTTTTATAAGATTTTAGATATAAGTAGAGGACTCATGTCCTAATGTCTTGATGCATAATTTTTGTAATTTTTCCAAGTAAACAATTAATTATGAATTTTTATTACAAATTTTTAAAATATAAAACTCATATATGCGACCACCTAAACTTGGTCAAAACTTCATGAAATTCAACCTTTTTTTTAATCCTATAGTATGTGAAGCATAGAATGTGACGCATGTTTTAGATTCAAAAAATGTGATACTGTTTGAAAGCTATAGATGTTTTTCAATCAGCCTATTAATCAGGACTTTAGTCGTAATTTGAATAGAAAATGAATAATAATTACTTAGTAAATTCAAAGTAAAGCATAATTTATATTGGTGGAAAGCTGAGAATCTCCTTTAAAAACCATTTTCGTTTCATCAAATTTGGGTAAAATAAATTCCCAGCCGATACACATACCATCATATTGCCACTTTTGGCCATCATGTGATCCACATACATACCCCATGTTTACTTCAAGAGATGTGGAATTGATTTGGTAAAAATGGATTGCATAAATACAACACTCCCTCTTATGAGTTCAATTTTAATTACAACAATGAGGTCTTTAAAAAACATGATCAAACCATTGGTACAATCCTTAATCTTACACTACCCATTGGTGAGAATGGTAGTATAGACAATCATCAAAATCATACTTGTTCTTCTCGATACCTCTCCCTGTGGTGATGAAGAAGGTGTCTTGGTGTTTGGGAAGCTACAAGCATTGGGGGACTTGATTGTCTCTCCTATTCCCCTTTGGAGGATATTGGAAAAAGAATAACATGAGATCATAGAAACATTCTACACATCCACCTTACCTAGTTTCCATAACCATGACAATCAACAACTTTGTCCTTCTCCTAATATCCCTCCTTAATGCCACGAGGATAGGTTGGTGTTAGAAGATATGCCTATTAAGAGTCGTGACAATCTTGACCCTCCGTTCCCTAATGCCCCTACCATTTGGGACAATCTCTTTAAAAATCATAGAGGTTCTTCTCTTGATGCCTCCATGTGCCACCAAAAAATGTATAGTTGAAATTTTGTGCTCACATGAGTCTTTCTTATGGACTTTGGCTTGATTTTGCCTAGATTTGATGTTGTAAATTGGCCAACACATTCACATTAGGTCTTGGACCCTTTTGGGTCATTAAAGACTTCTAAGATGTCTTTTAAAGGTGTTGTGAAGTGTTGTAACCCACTTTCACATTTTTATAGGTCCCTTTCATTATAATTCACTTAAATAACTCCTTTTTATCACTTACCAAGTCTTCTTTCAAAGTGTTGTAAAGAGTTGTAACAAACTCTCATGCTTTCCTAGACTTGTCATCACTAATTCAACCCTTTCTTATGTTTAAATGACCCCTTAATTCACTCTCAGGCCATTCTTAAGTGTATTTTTGAGGATATTCCCATTAGACATCATTTAATACACTTTAATCTCCAAAACCTAGTGAAATTGACCTGGTGGGACCAAGTTACCACCTAGGGCACTGACTTAGTCCCACTAGGCACAAAAATCAAAATAATTTTAATTTCTTGGCAAGGATTTTATTCTCTTACCCTTGAAGTCAGCCCGTAATGTGTTATTTTTAGGAATTAATGGAAAATAAAGTATAAATAAGGGTTTTTCCTCTCATTTTAACCCCCATTCATTCAAGCATTCATTTATCTAGTCATTCAAGCAATCTCTAGAGAATTCAAGCACTCTAAGCATTATCAAGTCATCCATTGGAGCACTTCATTGCATATCTTCATATTTTCAACATCAAGGGTTTGGTAAGTTTATGATATTGCATGTTATCTATTTATCATTATCTTCTTATTTCATTTCATTTTCTAGGGTTTGATTACCAAAGTGGGTTTTGACCAAGGAAAACCCCTATACTCTAACCCTTAACCCTTTTCCCCTCTTTGCATGTGTGTTTGTAGACTTTGTATGTAGATTTCTCAAGGATTTTGATGTTAAAAAGTGGTCAACAATCCATCAAAGTCATGCAAGTCAACAAAGCCCTAATTGAAGCTTGGAGGAGCTCTTTTCAACCCTATTTTTTTGAAGAATCGAGGGATCGAACATCTCGTTAAGAAAGAAAGCACAAATTGGAATCTATAGGGTATGTCCCAAAATTCGAGAAATCTCCCGGTGGACTATGTCACCATCTATGGAGAATTAGTCCCATTGCCAGACCTGAAAATTAATTTTCACATTTTTGGATACCCATTTGGTAGATTCCTGTTCTGGCAGATTTTCTCTGAAACTGGACTAAGTCGCCTAGCTTGGCACAAGTGTCCCAATCAACATTTCTAGTCAATTATGTAGGATTCCAAAACACTCTGCTGTCCAGTTCCAAATTCGGTGCATCTTTCGATTCTATTTTAGTTATTTCATCATTTACTCACATTCTTAGGTGTTTATACATATCATAGTGTGTTTTCAGCACCTTGCATTTCACTAGTTTAACATCAATAAATCATTTCATTTTTTAGTTTATTGCATTTTAGATGTGATATCTAGGCATATTGCATCCATCCATTAATCTTGACTATAGACATTATCATTTTGGCCCTAATTCCTCTCCTTTTGGGTGAAAATCTAGAAGAGTTAAGAGGAACGCCAGGAAAACTAAATCATTGTCCACATTTTTGGGTGAACACGACTTTGAACATTTTGGGGACAATGCAAGCAATGAGACTGCAATGTTTCTTCCATGTTGACCCAAAACAAAACTTTCTTTTCTTTTGCTTTTCACTCTCTTTATGTCATTCTTCGGAGTTCTAGGTGTATTTGGGGAATGATGACAGTTCTAAGCTCTTTAATCAAAACATTGTAGAAACAAACATACTAATCCCAAATCCATAGATCCCTTATGTGTTTGGTGTGTTCCTTTTGGGGGAAACCCCTTTTTCTTTTTTTTCTTTTTCATTTGCATGACACATCCTTACTCGAAAACATATAAGGCATAGGGATTTTCCAAGATGGCTCTCATGTCTTCTTCTTTTTTTGCATTTTTCATTATGCTACTTTAAATTAATTTATCACTAATTGATGTGTAGCAATTCCGTTAAAGTGGGGGCATACATTGGCATAATTCATTTGCATTTTTCTTGGTTCTTAGTGTAGCCTTGTTACTTTATACGACGCATTTGTCACTTTATGTGATCCAGGTGGATCTAGAAGACCTAAAAATTTCACACTCCTAGAATCTATACAAATTAGCATCATTGGAAAGATCTCACTGACATGATCTTGATGCAACTTGAATGGGAACAAAAGGAGTCTGTATGCAGAAGTTATGCTTAGTCAAAGGTTTGGTCAAATAGCTGAATTAGGGCCAATGTAAGGCTAAAAAATTGATCGTCTCCAAATTGGGTGAAGATAACATCAAGTTGTAGTGCTCATCAATATGGTTCTAACGCCTTTTGAATCATGTCAAACAGAGTCCATATGAGCAAAATAGAGTTGATCAAAGTTTGCAGACAAAAGGAGTTGACCAGAGGGTACAGTTGCTGACATGGCAGATGATGATGTGGTAGATGATGACATGGCATAATTAGTTGAGGGAAATTATCTTATTTAAATTAGAAATTAAGCCCAAAATATATGAGCCAAACCTTTTAAAATAAAATGCATAAATATTTTAAAAGGGCTTTAAGACTTTAAAAGGTTTATAAAAGATATTTGAAACATGAAGCTCGAATCTATAAAGATTTTAAAAGAGGCAAATATCATAAAATATAAAAGCCCGAATCTTAAAGGATTTAAACATAATTTGAAGGGAATTATTAAAAGATAATCCATATCTCTATTTTTAAGGCTTGAAATCCATAACCCTATTTACATGGATTGTTAAAACATAATCCATATACATGTTTTCAAGGCTTGAAATCCATATCCCTATTTACATGGATTATTAAAAGATAATCCATATCCCTATTTACATGCTAAGATTTTTGAGAATATCCTAAGGGGTTATAAGGATAATTTTAAAGGAGTTTATCAAATTGAAATAATATTGTATGGGAATATTGTAAAGCCAAAAATTATAAGGGCTATATGTTTTAACGGATGCATTATTTTTAGGGGATTTACTATTGTAAATGGGAGATTGGGATAATTTGAAAATCATATGGTTTTAAACCACAATAGGAAAAATAAAATGTATAAAAAGGAGAAGATTATGACCTTTCAGGGACATTGGAAATTATTGTGACATTGAAAATTCTCTTGGAGAGAATAATTATATTATTGGGAAATTATTGTGAAAGGTGGATAATTTTAATTCTTTGAGAGAGAGATTACAAGGTGTTGATTATTACACCAAAAGTTGTAAAGGAGAGAGAGACTATGAGAAATTCTTATGCAAGTGGAGCTTGGATATTGTAACAAGGAATTTTCATTGCTTCACGATATTAATAAAGTGGTCTACCTTGAGAAGTGGACCTGGAGACATAGTCCTAATTAGACAGACTTTGTTATCAAGCTCCTGTGTTAACTTCTCTTCTGTCATATTCTTCTTCTCTCTCTTTTCATCCATTCTTTCAACTTTAATTCTTTATTTGTTTTCTGATTACAACTCTTTAGTAATTAGTTAATTTTATTAAGTTATATAAACATGAACCTAGTTTGTAGTTTCAATGGTTAAATAACATAGTCACATAATTCTGTTGGATCAGGATTAACTATAGTTTTGAGTTAATTTGCAAGTTAATTGTAAACCTCTAATTATAGATCAAAGTGGTATCAAAGCTTTGAAATTGAAGCAAGGAGAAGGTGCACTTATAGAGTTCAATCCTGAGATTAGAAAATGAAGGTATTTTCCATGATCAAAAATGGCAGCTGAACAAAGTCTTATGGATCTTGATGAGAAAGCTCTCCAGAAAGCATTTATTGAAATGAAGGCTATGGCAAAAGTTCTTTTCCAAGAGACATAAGAGTGACAAAATAAAAAGGAAATCAAGAACAAAAAGAAGAATGAAGGTGAATCCACTTCAAAATATGATAAAGGTAAAGGAGTAGGAGGTGGTAGTGACCCTCCTAAAGAAAAAACCTGTATAGTCTGAATCAAATTCACCTTTGTTAAAACTTGATGTTATTTTCCAACCTATAGTGGAGAACTAGATGTAGAAAAACTTCATAACTAGATAAAAACAAATTGAAGTTTATTGTAGAATTTAGAAGTTTACTGAGGATTCTCAAAAAATCCAAATAGCTACTCTTTTCCAGGGAGGCATAACCTTAATCTGGTGGGAGAGTAGAACTCAGGAAGATCTAAGTTGATATGGTAAAATTATTTCTACTTGGTTTGAGATTATAGCTACATTAAAGAAAAAATTCTATCCATTAGGTCATATGCAAAAGCAGTAATGAATTGACAATCATTAAAGCAAGAGAAAGGATAAAATGTATAGTATTATACATAGGAGTTTAGGAAAAGAGCTTTAATTTTTGGCATTCCATTATATACACAAGAAACTTTGTTAAAGTATATAGGTGGATTACATGAAAAGTTAAGGCATGTAATACTTATGTTTAATCCAACTAACCTTGATGAAGTTAATGTGCAAGCCATTCATCTGGAAACAAGCTTGAGGAATAGCCATGATGGTCTCTTAATGAACTCCAATAAACACAAAGGGAGCAAGAAATGGAAGGAGAAAATGAGCAGACAACTATTGAAAAGAAAGAGGAGGATAAGCCTTATTGCTCACACTGCAAGAAGAAAGGGCACGAAGATGCAAAGTGCTGGAAATTGCATCCTAATCAAAAACTGAAATGGTTCAAGGATTGAAAGGGTAAGAAAAAGACCATAGTTATCGTGCATGATTTCGGATCAGATTCTAATGATGAAACCAAGATCACAGTTGTGGGTATAAAAGGTAACATTCATGTTGTCAATACTAGTTCCCATGATTCTTCTGTAAAGTGTAATGAAGTAAGAGGAATTAATTGTTTCATATAAGGGCTATTGCAAAACAAAATAAGATTGATACACTCATAGATAGTGGATCACAAGTGAATCTAATCTCTAAACAAGTTGTTAAGGAATTGGGATTAAAAACAACTCCTCATCCTAAACCATATCCATTGGGTTGGGTGCATGATAATGCTCAGCTACATGTGTCAAGGAAATGTAAACTCTGATTTACAATCGCATCCAAGTTTGTAGATGAGGTAGAGTTAAATTTAATCCTTCTTGACATCTATGGGATGGTTCTAGGTAGTCCTTACTTGTATGACAGAAAAGCCATTTTCTACATGGAAAATAACAAGTATCATTTGTTTTAAGGATCGAATTGAATATATTGTAAAATCTTATCACATGAAGAATGATAGATCTATTGTAAACACATGGCATATGAAGATGATTGTAATTGCAAGCAATGCTTTAACTCTCATGTTTTGTAACAACTAGTGATACTAAGCATGAAGATGATAGGGTGTCATAGACAACACAGTGTGAGGATTAGTTGCAAGCACAGTTAAACCTTCAACCAAAGGTGGTAAAAGAGGGTTTGAATGATTCATTTTCTAACAATGTTCTTGTTTAGGAGATCCAGCACATTGATACTTTTTCCTTCACATTAGTTTATTTAGTACTAGATTGCTTGTTATTCTACTAGTTAGTTCTATGTGGATGATGGGTGTGACAATGAATATTGATGAATATGTAGTTAATTATATCAACAATTCTATCTCATTTTTATTCATGTTTGTGATGGGTCAAATGTTCAAGATTCTAGCAGGGTGGACAAATGGTACTGAGAAAGTGGGGCGACAATGCCCTAGCTCAAATTCTATGTAAAAATAAACTTTTGGTGGTCCAGAAGCTTCTCAATGGGGAGGAATGATCCAGGTGGATCCAAAAGACCTAAAAATTTCACACTCTCAAAATCTATACAAATCAACATCATTGGAAAGATCTTGCTGACATGATCCTGACGCAGCTTGAACGGGCTCAAAAGGACTATATGTAGAAGTTATGCTCAGTCAAAGGTTCGATCAAACAAGAAAATTAGGGCCAATGCAAGGCTAAAAAATTGATTGTCTCCAAATTGGGCGAAGACAACGTCAATTTTTAGTGCTTTTCAATATGATTTTGACACCTTTTGAATCACGTCAGAAAGAGTCTATTTGAGCAAAATAGAGTCGGTCAAAGTTTATAGACAAGAGTTGACCAAAGGGTACAGTTGCTAACATGGCAGATGATGACTTAGTAGATGATGATGTGGCAGATGATGACATGGCATAAGAAGTGAAGGGAAATTATATTATTTAAATTAGAAATTAAGCCCGAAATATATGAGGCAAACCTTTTAAAATAAATTGCATAAATATTTTAAAAGGGCTTTAAGACTTCAAAATGTTTATAAAAGATATTTGAAACATGAAGCCCAAATCTGTAAAGGATTTAAACATAATTTTAAGGGGATTATTAAAAGATAATCCATATCCCTATTTAAGGCTTGAAATCCATATCCCTATTTTTAAGGCTTGAAATACATATCCCTATTTACATGGATTATTAAAAAATAATTCATATCCCTATTTACATGTTAAGATTTGTGAGAATATCTTAAGGGGTTTTTAGGGTAATTTTATAGGATTTTATCAAATTGAAATAATATTGTACGAGAATATTGTAAAGCCTGAAATTATAAGGGCTATTTGTTTTAATGGGTGTATTATCTTTAGGGGATTTACTATTGTAAATGGGAGATTAGGATAATTTGAAAATCATATGGTTTTAAACCATATTAGGAAAAATCAAATGTATAAAAAGGGGAAGAATTTGGCCTTTCGGGGACATTGGAAATTATTGTGACATTGAAAATTCTCTTGGAGATAATAATTGTATTATTGGGAAATTATTGTGAAAGGTGGAGAATTTGAATTCTTTGAGAGAGATATTACAAGGTGTTGATCATTACACCAAAAATTATAAAAGAGAGAGAGACTGTGAGAAATTCTTATGTAGGTGGAGCTTGGATAATTTAACAATGCATTTTCATTGATTGGTGATATTAATAAAGAGGCCTACCTCGAGAAGTGGACTCAAAGACATAGTCCCAATTGGACGAACTTCGTTATCAAGCTACTGTGTTTACTTCTTTTCTATCTTATTCTTCTTCTCTCTCTTGTCTTTCATTATTTCAGCTTTAATTCTTTATTTGTTTTCTAATTACAACTCTTTAGTAATTAGTTTATTTTATTAAGTTATATAAACATGAACCTAGTTTGTAATTTCAACGGTTGGGTATGTGCAGGATCATCATGGAAAAAACAAGCCCTTAAGTGGCGAAAAATTTAGAAAAATTAGAGTTAGGAAACTTGACATAAAAAATTGAATAAGTTATCTATATTATTTCAAAAATATGTAAGAATAGAATCTATAAAAAATTGAATGTAGTTTCTAGACTATAGTTAGGTTTATTTAAATAAAAAATCTATTTGATGAAAATTTGAAATTTCAATTACAATAGTACTTAAATTTCGGGGAAAAATAAGTGGGGTGTCTATCTGACCACCCTAACCATAATAAAATGATAATATTTTTTTATAAAATTTTTAGATATAAGTAGAGGACTCATGTCCCGATGTGATGCATATTTTTTGTAATTTTTTCAAGTAAATAATTAATTATGAATCTTTTTATTACAGCTTTTAAAAAATATAAAAACTTGTATGTCGACCACCTTAGCGGGTCAAAACTTCATGAAATTCAATTTATGTTTTAATCCTATAGTATGTGAAGCATAGAATGTGGCCTTGTCTTGGATTCAAAAATGTGATATCGTTTAGAAAGCTATATATGTTTCTCAATTAGCCTATCAATCAAGACTTTGAAATTAAGTAATTCAAATAGAAAATGAATAATAATTATTTATTAAATTCCAAAGTAAAGAAGCATAATTTATATTGGTTGAAGCTAAGAATCTCCTTTAGAAACCCTTTTTAGTTTCATCAATTTTGGGTAAAAAAAAATTGCTAGCCACATACCCTACACATACCCATCACTTAATCACGCACATACTCGGTTAAACAATATAGTCGCTAATTTTGTTGGATCGGGATTAACTGTAATTTTAGTTAATTTCAAAGTTAATTGTAAACCTCTAATTAAAATAATTTTGGATGACATTGGTTGTGATGTCCTTCATAAGTGTGATCTATCTTAGCATATTACATTCCTCTTGATGGCCTAATGCGACACACTTCATCCCCTAAGCTGTGAAAATATTATTCTTTGATTGGTCCTCTCTTGGACACATTAGACACAATGTTCCCCTAATTTATAGACCTCACATGAACAACAAGACTCATTTGAACATTTCTTTTGCATGTTGCATTTTGCATTTACATGGCCACCATGCATAACACAACTTGCATACCTATGGTGCCATTGCATTTGTTCATGAGTTCTAAGCATATGAAGTTTTACTTGTCTCATGAAGCATGAAACAACATTGTCTTTTGTGGCACCTTATTAAAGTTATCAGGATGTATAACTTTTGTATGGATGAGTGGGAAGCCCATTTTGAGGCATGACTTTCCCCATAGCCACCCTTTGAGATTTCTCACCCCGCAGAAAACCAAAAGTTTTGTGGCCCTAGAGTGAGTATGTTGTGGATTTCTCACCCTGCGAACAACCAAAAGTTTTGTGGCCCCAGAGTGAGTATACTTGAGCCTTCTCACCCGATGAACAACCATGAGTTTCATCGCCCTAAAGTGAGTACACATTTCCTTTTCCAAAAAAATAGCCTAGATCTGATTCACAACGGGTTGAAAAAATGATCGAAGCTTTCTTTCTGATGGAACCCTCCAAAAAAAAATGTTCCATCTTAAAACCCTTATTACATTTGGATGTAGGGTTATTGTCTAAGGGTTTAGGGTTTTATTTATTATAAATTCTTATATGGTTCTATTTGGTCATTGACTCCTTATTACCCTTTTCCATTCATTTTAAAACATCTTATGCCATTCACTGTCATCTAGTAACCAATCCCTCAACCCTAAGTATGGGTCTTCTATTTCATAAGATTAAGTAAAGGATCTTTTGGCCTTTACATCCTTTACATTTCATGATTTGGAATTTTTTGATTCTATTATTCTCATGTCATCCTAGGGATCCCCTTCATTAAGAAGAACTTAAGTGCATGTGTTTGAAGTTTTTCACTTAAGTCCTGATGGCCATTGTGTTCTTATCGCTCATCATTGATTACTTCAAGAGTGCATATTTTGAATCAGCAATGGGTGATGAAGTGATATTTCTTATGCTATCGCTCATCACAAATTGTTACTAGAACTCCTAGATCAAATGTGTGATGAGTGATGTCCTTGGTATTGTTGAAGGATCACTCATCACTAATGGTTTTCAAGTTTTAATATTTGTAATAGCGATGAGCGATGCCTCGTTATTATGTTCTTATGTTCTTATTGCTCATTGTGGATAATCATAAAATGATAATTTTAGGATCAATGATGAGAAATATGATGTAATTTCATTTATATTGTATGATCGAGAATTTGTTTTAAAATGCTAGGTCCACATTGGTGATACGTGATGCACATTGTAAACTTTGTAAACCCTCTCATCACTAATTGCTCACAAATTGTATGAGGAAAATTAGTGATGAGTGACGGCCTTATGTTTCATTGCTCATCATGAATTCATTTATGAACTTGAGTTCTGAATGATCAATGGCCTTATGTTTCATCACTCATCACAAATTCATTTATGAACTTGAGTTCTGAATTAGCAACGAGCAATGTACTTTAAAACGATTTTCTTCGCCAATATAATGAGATCCTATGAGCAATCCCTTTTGTGCCATTTATTTTTTATGCAAGTTTACCTGTCTAAATCTGATGCCTTCACTACATCTCCCATCACTGATAGGAACCTAGGTGCAAAGTTTGAATTAGTGATGCACGATGGAGGAACGAACATGATCAGGGAAAGGGTTGTAGATCTAAGGGCTAAGATTTCATCGCATAAAACACTTGCATCGCTAATGGAACTAGGTGAGGATGAAGTAAATCAGCAACAAGAGACAACTATTACATGGAACGGGCAACGTGGCAGGATCCTGAGGATTTAGCATAAAGAAAAAAGGAAAGTAGCGAGAGGACTGAGGAACCGTTGATAAAGTTTTAAAATAGGATGATCCAATGGACTAAAATCATCGCCTGAATAATTTCATCGCTAATTGCACCCTAAAACTCAGGGAAGATCAATGATGAGTGATGAAGTGTATAAGGAAATTTTCTCTCTATGAAGAATTGGTCTTGTGTACTTCGTTGATATTAATGAAAAGCACGGATTAGGTTGGCGATACATGTTGATTGAAATATCATAACACTTGAGCTGGCATCACTTTTTTCTATGAGAAAGTTGTTAAAGGCATAAAAAACAAGGCTCATATCACCATGGATGAAATTTTAAATGCTTTAAAATCAATGGCCTAGATTCAAAGCTGAGCTATTAAGTTATCAACTCACTCACTTGAGGAGCTCTTGAATCATTAATTATGCATGCTTCAAACTTCCTATTTAATACAGATTGCTTTTTTATCACCTTTGGCATAATTCAATATGCAATAAATGAGTGGTGTGGGCTAGTAAGGAATTGTGCGATTATTGATTATCCCTGAGTCAAGAAATAGGCATTCTTGTCCTAAGTAAGTAGGTTTTCCATGGTGGTTTGAGAATCTGAGAAGCTAAGTTTGCTTGAGTCTGAGGAAGATGCTCTTGAGGATGAAAGTGGAATGAAAGAAGCTCCTAATACAACAAAAGGTAGAATGGGACTCGATAAATTCAAGGAGTATAGTGACAAGGAGAAATACCATCCACAGGACTAGATAGTTTCCGAAGAATTAGTCAAACACAGAGAGAAGAGGATGGTGGAATATGAAAATAAGGCAAGGAGAGAGAATGAGCATTGTAAGGCTTATCCGAAAGGATGTAATTCTCCATGTGAGGTTTCTAATAACCCTTTAGATAGTGAAGGTGACATTGATCCAGAGGGTGATTATTATCCCCTCTCCCTGGTACCATCAAAGAATTCTGACAAGGAGGTGGTGATAGTTTCTCCAGTCCCACCACAAGCAAAACATGGGTGAGTATCCTCTGAGGTTGATGACTGGTGATGAAGTAATGCCCTATTTTTTGTTTTGATAAAACCATGCCCTTTCTATTATGATTGTCTATTCAACACTCATGCTTGATTTCTTGTTTTGAGTGTTGATGTGGAATGTTTTTAGGCTAGTGTGTAGGAAAAGTTCTAGACTAATTGACCTTGGTAGTGTGTACGTTATTTTCAAATGATGTAAAAGTTTGTGCTAGAGCTGCTATTGGAGAATCTTCATTGGTAAACAAGGATGAGAATTCAACAGGATTGCAACAAACTCTACCTTTTAAGGAGCTAGCATGTCTTCATTCAGGGAATATGGAATGTGGTCTTTTACTCTTACATTTTCCTTAAATGATTGCATGTAACTAACTAGGAATGTCTCTAATTTTTGTGCAAATGTAATGAAATGTAAATGTAATTAAGCTTGATGCTTGTTTCTCCCTTTTTCTATAAATGGGATATAAGGGCTTATTACATGGGTTAGATTCTGAAGTCTTAATAGGGTTTTAGGTGAAAGCTAAGTTCAAGAATGGCACTTTGAATAGAATACTAGTAATAGGCCAGTAGTCTATCTTGGATAGGAAATCATGTATGTATTGATCTTAAATAAGTTTTATAGAGATTATTGACATCGAAACAAATATTAGTCTAGAAGAAAATACTCTCCTATGTATGTTCTTACAAGTTATAAATGAGAAATACTAATGCTATTATCATTTATCTTCAGAAATTCCATTTGAATGTATTACTCTGTTTTCAGCTTTAATTCAAGGAGTTACTTAAAATGCTTGAATCGGGTTATAAACTTTGTAAGGAATTGCTTAGGATTCATAAGAAATAAATCTTTCATGCACAGTGAGTTTTCATAAATGCAAAGCAGTATGAAAATAGTCCACCTATCTCTAAATTGAGTAATTTTTAAAATGTTGATCCTTACATATTTGACTCTATTACTCCAATTGATGAGACACTAGTCATTTTATTGGAAAATCTTGCATAAAATGAACAAATTATTTTTTTGGTCCCTAGACTTAAGATAAGACAATATTCAATTAAAAAATACTTCCAAGGATAGTGTAGGTGGGGATCATCCCCAAATCCTAGCAAATAGTTGGTCACTCACACAAAAATCCCTCAAATCTTCAATGAGAAGGATTTTATTTGCAATAAACAAGAATCAATTTGTGTATAAATGTGTTACTAATCAAATATACTCCATGAAAACACAATTGGGATCACCCTCCTAGGTTTCATGGAGCTTGAAATGAAGGAGTAAGGATCATACAATCCTATGCTCATTGTGTTGGCCACTAACCCAGCAGTTCCTCATAATAGGAGTTGGCTACTTTTTAGAGAATTACTTGGTTCTGCTGGAAAAATGACAAACACTTTCATCCTTTTCCATCACTTTCATGTGTGTTCCTTTGTTCCTATGTTTGGTTTACCATGAGATCTTGATCATGGGGGATTGATCATCACTCTTGATTAATGATTGTTTCATCTTACTAGCATGAGTGCATTTGGATCCCTCTTGAGGTGTATATTGGGCTACTTTAGCGTGAGCTTCAAGCAAGTTCATCCTCTCACTAAAGTGGAGGCTTAATGTGTCACCAAAAAATGTATAGTTGACATTTTTGTGCTCATTTGAGTCTTTCTTATGGACTTTGGCTTGATTTTCCTAGATTTGATGTTTGTAATGTGGCCAACACATTCATTAGGTCTTGGACCCTTTTGGATCACATTAAGACTTCTAGGATGTCTTGTAAAGATGTTGTGTAGCATTGTAAACCACTTTCACACTTTCCTAGGACCCTTTCATTATAATTCACTTAAATAGCTCCTTTTTATCACTTACCAAGTCTTATTTCAAAGTGTTGTAAGGATTTGTAACAAACTCTCATGCTTTTCTAGACTTGTCATCACTAATTCAACCCTTTATTATGTTTAAATGACCCCTTAATGCACTCTCTGGCCATTCTTAAGTGTATTTTTGAGGATATTCATGTTAGAAATCATTTAATACACTTTAATCTTTGAAACCTAGTGAAATTTCCCTAGTGGGACCAAGTCCCCACCTAGGCCGACTTAGTCCCAGTGGGCACAAAAAACAAAATAATTTTAATTTCTTGGTGGGATTTTATTCTCTTACCCTTAAGGTTGGCCTGTGATGTGTTTATTTTGGGAATCAATGGAAAATCAAGTATAAATAAGGGTTTTTTCTCTCATTTTAACCCCCATTCATTCAAGAAATCTCTCAACAATTCAAAGCCAAAGTATATATCATATATCATTGTTTGTTAGAGCTCATGGGAAACCAATTTCATATATCAATTCAATGAAATTCAAAGCCAATTTCATATCATTGTTTATTAGAGCTCATGGGAAGACAAAAGTATAAGCTTCATTATAAACTATACAAAGTTAAGGCCAAATATATCCCATAGTATTTTGCAGAATTCAGGTAAGCCATCACAAGTAGGGGCCTTATCATTTTCCATAGAAAATTTTATTTATATCAATGAGGGATAGGGATTGAACATTAAATGCATGCTACAAATTAGTGATCCTAATGACAATAGTGTTCACATAGTGATGAAATTATCTCCAATCTAAGAGGGAGCTTCGATCAAGAAAAAATACTAGTAATGGAAAATAAAAGCTTGAGGAATGGCCATAAATTTAGAGAGAAATTGGTTCCCTTCTTTGATTTTCTTGGTCTTTTAAAAATTATGTCTAGCTTGAAGGGATTGAAATAATTCTATGGAAATTGTATCCCCAATTTTGAGCTAGTGAAGGTGAGTTTTCAATTAGGTGCATCAAGTTGTATGTATATCAGCAATCTACTTTTGTTAGTGGATATAAGAAGTGCACAACTATAGGAAAGGAGAGGAAGGTTGCAATTCTATCTCAATGTAGGCATGGTGAAGTTTTGAGATGGTAGCCTCATATAAATGACATTGGAAAATAACCAATTGGTAGCCATAGATTTGGAGAAAGTAAGTTATGTATTTGATTGCACTAAATTCCACCATGGAATCTATCTAACCCTGGGGATTGGGTATGGCTTGAGGTTCCATACATCCAAGATGCAATAAACTATGAGTTGATGATTCTATAGTGACATTCTCAAAAAGAATTGTGTCTTAGCACCTTGGGTTGATAGAGAACTAAATAGAAAAATGATTAAAATAGATATTTTTTGATAAATTCTCTCTTGGAAGTTTTTCATAGCTAACAAAAAAATGGGCTATATAGAATTCATGGGTCTATTAAGACAATTTAAGATTTCTTGTTGTACTAGTCAATAAATTATTCTATGTAAACCATAGAGAATTAGAGTAGTGATGACCAACATTGATGTCAAAAAGATATAATTTTTTTTTAATATAATAATGAATCTCCTTCTTGCTAATTGCTTAGTGTGTAGGTAAATGGCTACATTTATTAAAGGCTAGCTCAAACATATTGAAATTTATACACATGATCTAGGAAGTGATGGACAACGACTCCACAACTCAATTCTATAAGGAGATCTTTTGATAATATCACTGAAACCAAAAATGTAACAACCTTAAAAAAGGTTGTTAATATTAAATAAAATTGAAAAAATATACCACACCCACTTTAACCAAACATGCATGACTAATACTTTTGAATTCTTTTGTCGAGGTAAGCCATGTTGAATTTTTAAATGCTATGTAAAATAATTAAGTAAACCCAAAAGAGAACTAATTGTCGTACTATTTCATTGAAAAAGTTTCAATGACATTTCAGTTAATGAATTTGGAAATTTAAGTATGGTATGGTCACATGTCTTTACAACTAGTTGCATACATCTTAGTAGACTTTTTTATTTTCTTCATCAATTGTATTATGTGGTTGATGCTTTCATTATTCTTAATTATCTTCTAATGTCATTATTCTTATCATTTTCACAAGAAAATTATAATTTTTTTCTTTTTCTTGTAAAATAGTAAAGAATGTATATGTGTAATTTAAGCCAAAGATTCACCATTTTCCTTCTCTGAGATCGATGGAAACAAAGAGCTTCTGCAAATGCCTAGATCTAAGCACCAAACCTCTATACCATAGGAAATCCTCTCATAATGTCAACAAATCAACCAGTACATATAAGATCTCGATGGAAAATTGACACATCACTAAGAAGGTGAAATGCTACCCATTATAAAAAAGAATAGGTAGTTTGGTTGCCCCTTCTTTTCTATCTTCATATTAATTTTTTAACTAGATTATCTCTTTTTCCCTCGAAATTTCTATACTAGGGCTTGTGGTGGAGATAATTAATAGCAGATCCTATTCCACGTCATTTTGGAGATAATCAACCCTCTCAGCCACCTTTTGCCTCTTCCCATGAGCTTGGTGTTCCTAGTTGGTCAAATTCTAGCAAGTTCTCTTGCTTGGAGTTGGCAATTTCATCAGTTCATAAATCAAGGGGAGGGTGGTCTTACTAGCTAGGAGCTTATTGATCATGATACTATCTTTGCTGATATATGGAATAAATCTGATGACTATGATCCCCTTCCTACCAAAATTGATCTTCCCATTTTATAATTTTATATATATTTACAACTCATCACGCTCTACCCCCTTTTTTCTGATATTTTTTCAAAATTGACCCTACCTACACTCTAAATGTATGTATGTCATTCTACCACCCACATTTTCTTTTTGAATTATATATTATCATATTTTTTATTAATAAAAGTTAAAATTTAAAAAAAAATTGCAAGAAGGTATGGATTTGATCAATCCTTTTCAACGAAGGGATGAAAGTTCATTATAAAATTGCAGGTTTAGGCATAAAAATTCACGTGATTTAACAAAAGAAAGTTGCGACAAAATAAAATACCTATTTATCAACAATTTAGCTGGGGTCGTTAGGCATCAACGTTTGATTATGAGTGCTTTGAAATCTATAAAAACTAGCGTGCTTAGTACGCCAGAAGCTTCAGCTATCGGCGGATGGTTGTAGGTCATCTTCCTATTCTAAATAATCAGAATGAGAGGCTCGTGACTCTGTAATCATAATAACGTAACTTTTTTAATTGAAAGGTTGCTTTAAATGGGAAGAACCGAGCGAACGTAAAATCAAAAGTCTATTCTTGATAATATTCGTAAACGAGAAGGTAAACGGTTGTTGTTTTGGGTAGCAGAGACAAAAAATTCCCCTGTAGTTGGAAGAGAAATGATAAGAAGTTTGATGGCGGTATCCGCTATGTGTTCCCATGCGCAAAGCATTCATGTATTCATTTTTCTTATTATAATATTTTACTAAGTACTTTGTTTTGCAAAGCGCCGTTAAAGCCCTTATTAGATTTTCTGTCAGACTTTGTTTATAAATCTGTCCCACTTCGCTCAACATACACGCATTCTTCAATCCTGATACGCCAGATTTCCGTGTCTTACTTTTCACGGCTGTATGATTTGATTTTCTACTGTATTGCTAAGCTCGTAGGCCCAGAGTGTTGTCAAGATTATTATTCTCTCTGACCAGCGAGAATTTTTTTATATATTTCATCACCATGAATTCAAGTAGAGACGTGACCTTGAGAAATCTATATCTGAAGCGCCTTGTTGGGGCCCTGAATGCCCTTAACAACCCCACCACCAGCAATCCAGGCACTGAAGAAAAAGTTAAACGCTCAGCTCGCAATATTAAGCAAAGGTCAAAACTTTTTAAAAGTTAAACGCTCAGCTTGCATACGAAACTTTTTTTTGTTTTCTTGTGTGGCCAGTGCTTTCATTATTCTTAATCATCTTATCATGTCATTATTCTTATCATTTTCACAACCAATTGTAAGGTTTTTTTAACTTTCTAAATAGTAAAGAATATATAGACATTATAGAAGCCAAGGATTAGACATTAACGTCCATGCCACATGGTGTCGCTAAGGGCAATGCTCTCATAGTGTCAAGAAATCAACCGGCGCATCACATATCTCAATGACAAACCGACATATCACTAAGAAGGTGAAATGTTACCCGTTAGTAAGAAGAAAAGGTAGGCAACCCCAAAAAAATTTGCAATTTCGATATTAGGACTTGTGGCAGAGATAATTGATATCAGATCCTATTCAATAATCATATGCTTTCAAAATAAAGGACAATAACCTGGTTCTTTATTAGACCACCCACATGAACGCCGAAACACTAGTGACAGTCAATTTTCCAAAGAAGCCTTTAAATGTTTCCCCACACATTTGAATCTCATCAAGGATGTTCTTGTAGCCTTGCGCTAGTTGGTCAATTGAATAAACTCATGATCCAATTAGGCTATGGACTGTCAGATTGTTCTACTTTGCATATCAATATGCCTCTCCATTCAAATATTCTGTCAATAGGCAATCCACTATGACAAGAAAATTTTACTTATCAATAAATGATAAATAAATATAGAAATAAAAATGTTGAATTATGAAACCGCTTGAATGTGTAGGAATTTGCTGAACAGAACTACAAATGTGTGAAAGAACGTCAACAGACTTTAGTCTTATGTCTGTGCCAGTTTGAAATTCCTTACCACTGATATTGAGAGAAACTCCTGAGTCCTCATCAAGTATTGAGTGGAAGAGTTGGCGAACACGCAATAACCCAAATCGTCCACCACCAAGGAAAAGAACATTGTACTATGGAGAAAATTCGAAACAATAGAAGGCCCCGATGTTACGAGTACTGTAAAAGGAAAGAAAAAATATGGGAGTAGAAGACTAATTATGCAGTCCAAATTGGTTCCAGAACAAGTGGAACACGCTAATCCAGATCTGATATCCAGGCATGGTGATGCTCTTTAGTAATGGCGAAAATTTAATTGTGTTTATTCTCTCGATATTGAGAGAGAAATTGATTGATTGATTGATTGATTGATTGATTGTATGTATGTATGTATGTATGTATGTATGTATGTACTAATTATTTTTTAGATATATGATTATACATTTATCATATTTATATATTCATTATATTTTTTTTACACATTTATTTTCATATAATTATAGCCATTTAAATCTAATTGTTTTTTTCAAACATTTAATAATCGTAGGGTAATTAGTACGTTTTGTTAAGAGATGAAGCCCAAATACCAATTGTTAATTATAAAACAAGTAAAGAAACGGATTAAAAACAGAAAAATAAAGAACAAAATAAGAGACACGAATTTATAGTGGTTTAGCAATTGCTTACATCCACGCTCAAGCAGGCAATAACTCTATTAATCAATCACCATCATCTAGTACATGATCTGCCATATATTTATACAAAGCTTTTCAAATACAAAGAGAAGGGAGAATACTAACAGACATGTGACCGTTGGGCTTCACATCCCAACACGTTTTGTCTTCTTGTTTTGAGGTGACCAAACACATATTTGGTGCAATTTGACATCATGTGCTAGTATTTAAAGACATTTGATACATTCGTTATAAAACACCTAGAATACACATACTCTCTCATTGTAGAACATTAAAAGAGAAATTAATATTGATATATAGATTTGGTATTTCAAAATGAGTAAAAACTCTACATAAATCATTTTAGGGCCACTTTCTTGTTATTATTGAGTATTTGGACACTTTTTATTAAGATTTTCTTAGGATAACTTGTCTCCTTGCAATATAATGATACCCTTATCACAATATTCTTAAATACTAGCAAACTTATAGATTATCAAAAGAGGTAGAAGACACAAAGACACACTAGACAAGTAGAAGAGTAGAACTCCACTATACACAAGGACAACTCTAGACTCAAAGGATTAATATAAAGAAATAAACTTGTCCTCTAACAAAATATAGATTCAACAGAAAAATTGAATCATTTATTTGATGCATAGACATCACTTTCTAAGCATATTATTATCTAATATAAAAATATTCGTTGTTGACACAAATTCTTTAGTCATAAAATGAAGTACCAATTTCTATGGATTTATTTTAAATCGTTATAAATTATTAGATATTAATCAGCTAATAATATTTAATATAAGTCAATGCATATCATTGGTTACATTTACTTTAAAGGGGTTCACTTAATAAACAAATGGCATAGCATGTGCACTCATAGGGTGGGTACCAATAGACATGCCTTTTTTTTTCTTCAAAATAATGTTTTGATATCCCTTCCTATATATTAGTAGAATTAAAATACCTTTGTATTTTCACTAGATATCTTATGTACTTGTTTTTCTTATATTTTAATATCCCTTATTATTTTTAATGTATCAACATAGGCACTATGCGCACCTCTACATCCATTTGAAAAAACAATTTTGAATATAATCAAATACAATAAAACCTCAACACAAAAACCTTAGATGAGCCATGTCAAATATGTCATCTTGCATAATTTTATTTTCAAAACTACTTGTACATCTCAACCCCAAAAAACTTTCCACAACAACTCTAATAGCGAATTCCCTTGATAATAGATTTCTCAATTATATATATATGGAATAGTTTTATAAATACATAGGTAATTCTTTTGAGTAGGGACATGACATTGCCAAAAGGTGTCGAATAACTAGTTTTTAGGAAGTGTGAGTAGGGTTGTATTTAACTAAGATGACATTGGTGGAACTATTGTTTGCTTTTTTAATTGCAATAGAATTGGGATTAAGAAAGTGTCCTTTATATCTTGAGACTTTTACATCATACAAGATTGTGTGGTGTAGAAAAAACACAACTTTATGACCTTGACAAGATTTGTCATTGTGAATAAAATTTAATATAAAAAAACCATCCTCCTAATACACATACTTTTGAACCCTAATATATATCTATATCATACTCCTCATACTTTTGAACCCCTAATACATATCTATGTCAGACTAATTACATTGTCCATTTTCCTTTTAGTATTAAATCAATACATTAGATCACATTTTAATCATTTATAAAAATACAACATATATGATAAAAAAATTCTTTAAAATCCCAAACATTTAGGTAATTGCCCTGAAATTTAGTCAAATTAATAACTAATTTGTTAAATTTATTATGCAATAATTAATTTAGTAATGACGTTGGCCTTAATGTTTAAGGTATCTAACCAAATCCGATGACACCTTTCTTGAATGAAAACGCATCTTGAAAAGCAAGTATTTTTTTAGGGCTTCATTCACCATGTGATAATTAAAAATGTGAGATGAAGATGAAAGAAAATCACATGCGATACAATTAAGCATCGAGGACTTGCAACTAATCATAGTCATCCCTAGTCTTTGGGATGGATTCTTTAGGGAAATATATTGATGTTCAATGCGAATGAACTTTAATATATGGAATTCATCCCCTATGTTATTTAGTGATATGTTACACAACACCATAAGAGCTATGTGATATAGTATTATTGGAGGTATATATCATTTTAGTGTGAAATTTACGTGTTTATGAGTGTGATGATATTATAAAAAAGTCTTGAGATTAGTTTATCAATATTAATAATTATATAATTTATAACATTTATTTTAAATATATTTTTTATTAATTAAGCAGATTTTTTATTCATAATTTTGGATGCACAAAAATTTAGATGTCAATTTTTTTACAATTTTTTATTATAATAGTTATATAATAAATATACAATTATAGATATAAAATTTTGTTAATTATATCTTAATTCATTTGAATTATAGATGTTTTGAAAGATTATCTTATCTTATTAAAAGATATAATTATATAATATGCAAAAGAAAATGGAATCATAATTAAATTAAACATATTGAAATGTGTGAAATTTTTAACTAAAAATATTAATTCATAATGAAATAATGGACAAGATACAATAAAAAAATGCAAATAGAAAAGATGAGAAAGAAGATTCTTAAAACAAAAATGTTTACCATGTCACAACACATCAAACTAGTATGCCAACACATCAATAACACCTATAACTATTATATTGTATAGTAAAATGTATTCTTGAGTGCTTGTTTGGTAGTACAAAGTGTCACAAGTTCTTGTCTAGTAGCATAGAATAATGTTGGCATTTATGCAAGGTTTCTTGAAATTTGTGTAATTATTTATAAATTTGTTTATTATGAAGTGTGACAAGTTTATGCCATAATTACAAATATTTGTGTTTCTCACTATAATCTCTCTTAATAATACCATTGTCTAAATAGCTAGTCTAACCAAAAATTGATTAGATGCTCATCTAGATAATAAATTAACTTAGATCATGTAGTTATGCCACCTACTATTATCCCAATAAATAATTGAACAGATAAAGATGGATAATCTATTAATGTTCTTAATGATCCAAGCCAACAAGTTACATATGGTCCCTATGGTAGTCACTTTACTATGATAGTTTAGATTAAGAATAATACTATTTTTGATAATTTCTTAGTGAATGTAAGCTAAAAATATTCTTCATGTCTTAATTTTGTAACCAAAATCATATTGTTAAAGATCTATCTACCACTCAATGATGCAAAGTTATCATTCATTACAATTAATTCATAATGTTCTAGTAAAAATAAATGTGGGTTGAACCTCACATAAATAATCAATTTTATAGAAAATATTCACAATAATATTCTTAAAATAATAAAATTATTATTCTTATGTTCTTGTAATTCATGGTTAATTTTAAGACATCTTTTTCTCCAACTAGATTATATTCATGTGATATATTCTTAAAGCTTAATTCAATAATAACGTGTACATATAGTAGACTAGCAGTTGCACAATATTCAATGAGCAACAGAATAGCCGATAGGTACAGACTGATTTTATTTTACTGTAAAGTTTTCCCCGTCGGCGTCAACATCGGACTAGAGGAGATCCTGGTGGGAGTATATCCAAAAAATTCAATAAAATTATAGAAATCAAATGTCAATATTGAAAGATTTGATAATGTGAGGAAAAGTTTACTTATCATTGTTAGATTATTTGATTCACATGGGGCACTAACAATCAATATATTAAATTTTGATGTAATACTTTAGTGTATTTTGGGGCATCCTTCGATGCATGCAATGTTTGTAGTAACTTTTATACTTAATCAATCTTTCAAGTTTATCCATAAAAATTGAAGGTATGTGTTACACAGACGAAAACCCTTATATTTTGCTTTAATTGGTCAAGATATGAAGTGTATTAGTTCATCCATATAGATTGATCACACAACAATCACCACTATAAGAGTGCCCTTCTTCATCTACACCTAATGCTAATCTTAAGGATTATTTGGAGCTAGTTGATTTTACATCACCCTATGTTAAGAAATATAAAATGAATGGTAATTATTTTAAAATTCTTCATTTGTACCTGCAGCCTAAAATATATGGATGGCCATCTTCATCATTATATGATCATTCTAGAGAAGATAAATTCCTAAAGATGCTAATGCTTGTAATACTAAATCTAAGTCTAGTTCTAATTATGATTCTATGTTATCATTTTTTGTTTTGCATAAATAGTGAACATGTGTTAAAGGGTTAATTTTTTTATGTTAGGTTATAAAGGAAAAGGTTTGGGCTTACAAGAACATGGTGTTTTAAAATCTATTCAATCATATAAAAAAAACACATGACAAAAGATATGAGTTATACTCATAATATGGATAAGAATGTAAAAGGCAAATAAATAGATAAAAATTCATCTATATGTATAATTATTCATGAGACAAATTCCTTGTTACTATTGGTGCATTCTAAGTTGGTTGATGTATCTTTGCACCTTTGTTGACCCATATTGACATATTTTTAATTGCGTATTTTTTTATCAAATTTATTAACCTATATTTAATTTATCACATGAACCCAACTTTTATGAGTGTAAATGTTCTTCTTAACATTCATTATATTTAAATGATATTCATAGAGATGAAGCATTGAGACTCTTTAGAAGGTCACCCATCCTAGTACTATTCCAACTCAACCATACTTAATTATAGAGTTTTCTTCTAAATTAAACCCACTTAACTTGCTAGTCTATTTGTAAAATCCTACAATGAATATTGTGCCATGTACACCATTCATTATAGAACCCCTTTAGCTCTTCTAATTAAAAAAATAATGTTACATATTATCACTATACTAAGCCCGTATGTTCCTATCAATACTTTGCTAAGGCTGCCGGCAGCTAAGGGCGGATAACTACAGGGCTTAAATTTGACAGTCACTCTGCCTGTCAAGCAATTTTTTTGTGATGGTCATTTATTTGAAGTTTCCTTTCAAATATTAAAGGTTATCTATTTTAAGAAAAATATATGTAGATTGAAAAAACATATATAGGAATAATTACATAGAAATTTTGACAGTTTAACTAAAATTTTGCCTTTCAAGTGATATAGTCTTCCTAAAATTGTAATTGTATTTTACAACTAAAATGACTAAATACGGCCATACGGCCATCAAAGTTAAGCCCTGGGCGGATGTTACAAAGAATAAGGTCATTTTAGAGGGAACATCCACTTGATTATTATAGAAACCCCTATACTAACCATGCATAAAAATTTCCATCCACAAATATCAGCCCGGCCTATTGACAATAACAACCAAACAAAAATTGTTGAAAAACAAAAAGGAAATATTTTACAAGACGGTATACGTACCTGATTGGCAATCAGTTCCACATTTGTTGACACCTGCTTTGGTAAATTGGAAGACTCTGATGTAGACGACAACTTCTCTCGGATGGGATTCTTTTTTCACTGCAAATAAATACGTGAATGGTGTTGTTCAGTAATACAATATGGAAAACTCAGATGAAATCAACAAAGGGCATGTTTTGTACCAGCTGAGGGTCGTGATGAGCGAGAAGAGCATCAATATGCATGACTAATTGGCTGAGATCGAAGTCTGGCTTATCTTCCTTTGTCATCAGAATTTCATCAATGCACAACAGAGGACGAAGATGAGGATGTTGTGGAAGATGTAACCAAAGAAAATATCACAGATGAAATTGTTGTCTGATTTCGAGACAGAGCTTGAAAACACACAAGAGGGAAAGGAATGCAGAGACGACTCCTTAAAATGTGTTACCAGTCAAAAGTGGTACAGTCGACGCAGCTTCGAGAAAAGTATGTTAAAAGGTAATGCAAAAACCATCGTGTCGCATCAGTAACCACTTTAATCTCTATAGTCTGTCACAATTGATGGTACAAATGACGAAATCCATCTCTATACTAAATGAAGTCAATCACGAAAATGCATTAACAACTGACAAAAGCTTGCCGTAAAGATCGCATGATGGCATCATTGCCTGCCTCCTTCGTTAATGTAGAAAAAATAAAAGAAAACCGCAATTCGTGGGGTTCCCACCGGCGTCAGACTGGGGGAAATGCTAGTGGGGTTCCCCCATGTAGAATAGCCTATCGGCTAAATATTGTATAAAATTCTTTAAGAACATTTGTTAAGGAAGGGTGAACAGAGATAAGATAAATTTAATAAACCATCTAATATCTATAATTCTTATTGACAAAATTACTAAAAATCTAAAAATATAACTAAATGTTTTATGAACCACGTAATTTTAGTTTATATTACATAAGATGAATTCCTAAACAATCTTATAGTGTTCTAGCTATAATTTTCTAATATTTTAGCTCATATCTAAGTATTTTTATATATGGTTGACAATATGTTTAACATCTTCTAATTTATGTTTATTTCTCCTTATAATCCTTAACAATTTTGACTAAGCATAAATAATAATTATAAATTCATCATACAAGCATTAAATAAATAAGTTTACTAAAACCTCTAGAAAACATGTATACATAATTTATTTATGTAATTATTTTCAATTATAAAAATAATGTAACTATTAAATTTCTTTTACTACATACTAACAAGATTATATAATAGAAGTCTCTTGAATTATACTAGTTCTTTTTAAAATTAGTTTTATAAATTAATTTCAAGAATTTATTGATATAATTATATACAACCAACAATATAATAGTACAAATAGAAATTTGTACTAAGTCATATTTAATACACAATAAAACTTGTAGTTGAGTTTTATTTATGATTTTTTTTAATAGATCTAAAGGCTATGGAAAAATTTCCCTACATTAAAAATATAGAAATAAATTCCATACAAAATGATCTTGAAATCTAATATTTGCAATTCAACACACAATGTGAATAATAAATAATAATTGTATTATAATTGATTTTTGAATTTTATAACTAATTTTTTAAAGAGAACACATAGAAAGATAAAATTCTATAAATTCAATTATATGATTTATTACTTTCATGGACCATGCAATTATCTCATCAAATACATATTTTATAGAATATTTAAGTGATATTTTTTTATAATCAATAGTGCACTTTTTATATTAAATTGTATAAAAATATGATACATTAATCTATATAAAAATGAGTGGAATGATATCCCACACTTTAAAATTTGTACAAAAGTAAAAAAATTAAATTAAAATTTCCAATTAACCTAAAAATTCAATCACATTAACTTCAAATTTATATATAACCACCATCAATCATCAATAACAATTTCCATACACACTATGCCCAAATAAAGAGGATCTTACAAATAAAAGTATTGAATATGGAGGATGTGTATTACTTATCAAAAACTAATGAGATAATAAGCCTAAAAACCATGAAAGCATTTGTCAAAATTTCCCATTCAATCCATACACAATGAATAATGAATATTTACTATTACTTTCTATTGAATTAAGGAAACTCTCTATGACTTTGTAACTATGGACTATTCAAAAATATAATTTATCATAGAAAATCATGATGGAGTCCTACGAATGTTTTATTTGTTATT
Source organism: Sequoia sempervirens (assembly GCA_007258455.2). Classification (NCBI taxonomy): domain Eukaryota; kingdom Viridiplantae; phylum Streptophyta; class Pinopsida; order Cupressales; family Cupressaceae; genus Sequoia; species Sequoia sempervirens. The sequence goes on from VDFB02373544.1 coordinate 32,290, forward strand.
GCAACCCAATCAACACATTTTTTTCCTAAAAGAAACCCTAAACAATCTCACACATATTTGAAGGGATTCATCATGGAATCCTATAATACACATAAATTGATACTAAAATATGTTGTTCAATTTTTAGTAATTTTAATTCAAGATTATGTCTCAATAGTTTGAATAATACATTCTTAAGATTCTTTAAAAATGTTGGTGGGAATAGGATGTCATTTAATTGCAATCCTAAACATTATTTCATGTATCTCCTAAGTCCTTGGAAAGTGTTCCTCAACACTAGAATTAGAAAGAGATTAAATTCAAATGAAATGAACATGTTAATTGACATTTGTAATTAATTCTAAATGATAGGAACATGTGGGGATGCCCATGAAGAGCTCCTACAAAATAGGAGCACATGAGGCACCCACATGGAAGGTGGAACCCACCTTTAGTTAAGTTAACTGTTTGGAAAAAAATATAACACTTTTGTAATGCATGTAAAGATCCTAGAAGTTAGGGATTAATGTTTACATGCATGAAGTTCAGTTCAATTCAATTCAAATCAGTTCAATTTAGTTTAGTTTAGTTCAGTTCAGTATTAGTTCAGTTCAGTTCAGTTCAGTTCAGTTCAATTCAAATTAGTTAAGCTTAGTTTAGTTCAGTTCAATTCAGTATTAGTTCAGTTTAGTTCAGTTCAATTCAGTTTAGTTTCATTATGGCTCAGTTATCTTCAGTTGCATGTAGTTAGTTTGAGTTGCATGTTAGTTGACTTCAGTTGACTTGAATTGCATGCTAATGACTTGAGTTGTTTACTATTACTTTCAATTGACTTAAGAAAAGTGTTTTGTAACTATGGACAATTCAGTAATATAATTTATTGCAGAAAATCATGATAAAATCCTACAAATGTTGTAATTGTTAGTGCAACCCTATCAACAAGTTATTGTTTCATAAAATAAACCCTAAACAATCTCACACGTGTCTAAAGGGATTCAACATGGATTCCTACAATACACATAAATTGATAATTGTGCTATTCATGTTCAATTTTTAGTAACTCTAATTCAAGATTATATGTCTCAATAGATTGAATAATGCATTCTTAAGATTCTTTAAAAAAGTGACATAAATAGATCATCAATTAATGTACACACAAATTGCTAGTTTAGGCATTAAAATTCGCAAAAGAAAAATGCGACAAAATAACATAGTAATCAACAATCTAGCTGGACTCGTTAGGCATCAATGTTTGATTATGAATGCGTTGAAATCTAGAAAAAACTAACGTGCTTGGGACGCCAAAAGGTTCGGCTATCGTGTAATGGTGGTTGGTCATCTTCCTTTGCTTTAGTTGGGAAGAAGCCAGGGAACGTAAAATCAATAGTTTATTCTAAATAATATTCGCAAACGAAAGGGTAAACGGTTGTTTTGGGTAGCAGAGACAAAATTTCTCCGGTAGTTAGAAGAGAAATGATAAGAAGTGTGAGGCATGTTCTTCCTTGCACAACCTACTGCATACATTCCTTTTCTTTTTAAATATTTTACCAAGTACTTTGTTCTTGAAAACCGCCATTAAAGGCCTTGCATTCTCTGTCGGACTTGGTGTATAAACCTGTCGCAGTCTGCTGCACACGCACGCATTCTTCGATCGTGCTGGGCCGATGCATTTCCTCTGGTACGCCAGATTTCCTTCTCTTTCTCTTCACGGCTCTATCATATATTTTTCTATGTAAGGCTATGCCTTTAGGCCAGACTGTTCTCGAGATTATTATTCTTTTATGATTAGCAAGAATTTTTCTAGTATTTATTTCATCACCATGAATTCAAGTGAAGACGTGACCTTGAAAAATCTATATCTGAATCGCCTTGTTGGGGCCCTGAATGCCCTTAACAACCCCACCACCAGCAATCCAGGCTCTGAAGAACAAGTTGAACGCTCAGCTCGCATTATTAAGTTGGCAGCGGATGTATCCCTTGCTCTCACTGTAAACCGCGCAGCATGGAGCCGTGCCCTTCTCAACAGAATCTCAGGTGAAAAGAAAAACAGGCTTGCACTCCGAAAAATCGTGGGGCTTAAAAAGTTCCAAGCCCTAATTGCTCAGAGGGTCAGGTGCCATTCTCGTTTGAAACGAGCCCATCTGCACCAACACATGAGTTCGAATGAATTTAGAGACAAGTACAGTAAATCATTATACAGACTGTTGTGCTCCAAGAGAATGGGTTCTGCAACCTTATGGCGTGCAAGGCAAGTTAAAAAGCGTACAAAGCAGCTGCAATGCCTGGTGCCGGGTGGGAAATCAATGGACACCTCCTGCCTGCTTAGAGAAACGGCCGATTACATCGCTTCTCTTACAACGCAGGTAGATGTTCTGCAATTTCTCGTGATTTCTGCCAATAATAAGCAACCCCCAGTTTGATATTTTCTGTAACAGTACTTATACAAGGGACCCAAAGAAAAAAGATGAAAAATAATCTTCTTGGTGCATATCTGGGTCAGTACATATGCTTTTCCAATCGAATTGGTATTTTTCATTGTCAGCAACTGCAGGTTGTTCTTCAATTCAGGTTCTTCGTATGTCTAACTTGATTTGCTTGTATAGTTATATTATTTCATTAATATGGGCTTGCTTTGCAAAGCAAATCCGTATAACTAGCTAGCGTTTTCAATTTTAAGATCCATTACTGTCCGCCAAAGATTCTGGAGGCTGCAAGATTAAAATACTCGTTCAAGATTAAGCAATGAATCTAGAAATTTTAAGAATGGTATGGTGATATGCAATCAGTTGCATCCATTCCAGGAGCTTTTTAGTTTTCTTCAGCAATTGTATTATCTGGCTGATGCTTTCATTATTCTTAATTATCTTATTATGTCATTAATCTTATCATTTTCACAAGCAATTGTAAGGTCTTTTTTCTTTGGCTTTCTTAATAGTAAAGAATAAATAGACATTATGGAAGCCAGAGCTTCACCATTTTCCTTCTGTGAGCTGTATGGCAACACAGAGAGCTTCTGGAAAGGTCAGTGTCAGCACCAAACCTCCACGCCACATGGTGTCACTACAGGCAATGCTCTCGTAATGTCAACAAATCAACCAGCGCATTGCAAATCTCGGTGACAAACCGACACATCACTAAGAAGGCGAAATGTCACCCGTTACCAAAAATAATAGGTTCTGTAATAAAGAACAGACCAGCCTCCCCGCTGCTCGCCCTCTCGCTCCCCCCCACTACAAAAAAAAACTGTTAAATCTGTAACCATTATTATTATTCTAAAGTTAGGTTAATTTATCTTATTTTTTACTTTTTCTTGTATATAAATATTTATATATATCTAGTATTTATTTTATTTTTATATATTCATATAATTATATATTTGTTTTGTTTATATATCCATTGTATCTATTTATACACCTACTCTTATATAATTAAATAAGCTAGTTAAGTATGATTGTTTACTAACTTTCAAATATTTTTATGTTCATGAGACAATTGTTTTTTGTCTTCTTACCTTGGGGTAACTAATAATATTTTTGGTAAAATTTGATGTTATGTGCTAGTATATAAATACATTCAATACATTCATTTAAAAAAAATTATATTACATATATTCACTCTCATCTTAAAATATTGAAATAGTCATTATTAGTGACATTTATCATTTTATGTTTTAAAAATGAGTAAAGAATTTGCATACATCTTTCTAGAGCCCTTGTTTCTTATTATTGAATCTTCATGGACCTTTCTAATGGTTGACTTAGGAGAACTTGTATCCTTACAATATAACAAATAATCTATCAAGGTATTCTTAAATACCATGATTATCAAGAAAGGTAGAAGACATAGAGGCACATTGGACAAGACAAATAATAGAATTCTATTATGCACAATGGCAACTCTAGACTCAAAGGAGTGGTTTAAGACTATGAACTTGTCCTTTGACAAAATATAGATTCAACACAAAAACTTTAGACATTCATTTGATAGACATACATCACTTTCTAATCATATTCATATCTAATATCAAAATATTTGTTATTGACACATGCACTTCAATCATAAAACTAAGTACCACTTCTTTTTAAATTTTATTGAAAATTATTAAATATTAGTCACAATTAGTAATCTAAACTAATTTATACTTGTTGGTTGCATTTACTCCTATAGGTTCACTTCATAAATAAATGGCATAGCACATATGGTCATAGGGACCCATAAACACCCCTAGTTTCATTTATACCCCTCAAATATGTTTTTTATACCCCTTTGTATACATTACTAGAATTAATATGCCTGCATGTTTTTATTAGGTATCTTATATACCTATTTTTGTTATAGTTTTTAACCTCTTATTATTGCTACATAATAAACCAAGAGCCTACCCATGCCAACATGTAGTTCAAAACTAGGCTTGATTCTAATCCAATATATTAAAGTCTTAACATAGTAAAATTAGATGAGCTATGAAAAACATAACATCTTGCATAAATCTTTGATTTGAAACTACTTATACATCTCAACATCGTAAAATTTGTCATGTCAACTCTAATAATGAATAAACCTAGTGATATATATTTAAATTATAACATATATTAATATGAATTCTAATTGAATGGATTTCATATACTTGGTAATTCTCTTGGGTACAATCATGGCATTATGAAAAAAAAAAAATTACTTTACAATAATTTTTAGAATTGTATTAAACCTAGATACATTAATTTGATCAGTATTTTCTTTATTAACTACATTATAATTTGGAATGTAGGTTCCCTAAAATTATGAGACTTTTACATAATACAAGACTTTGTGGTATAGAAAATAATTCATAATCTTAGAAAGACCATCACAGTAAATAAGATTTACTCTAATTGACCTATGGAAAGTGATCTTAGATGATTTAGAATATCACTTACAAGCACACATGCTTCCCAATCCCTAATATTTATTTGCATCATACTAATTAAATTATCTCTTGTCCTTTTAATACTAAAATTATACATTAAATCAGATTTTTATTCTTTATAAATCTTAATATAAATATACATAGAATTTACGAGTAATCTCTTAAGCATTTACTTAATTATCCTAGATTTTATTTTTCTTTATAATTTTTTACCAAATTAATTGTTAATTTGCTAAATTTAATACACAATCCTTTTATATTCTACTTACAATTAACTTAGTAAAGATGTTATGAGTTTTACCAAATGAATAATTAATTTGTTAAATTTAATATACAATGCTTATATATTCTTAGATAAAATTAATTTAGTAAAGATGTTACCCTAAATCTAGAATCTAATTATTTAACACAAAGAACCTAATCCAATAACTCCTTTTTGGAATGAAAATGCATCTTGAAAACCATTTTTTTATTCACAACTTTGCTCACCATTATACTATTGAGAAAAGGAGATGAAGAAAATCACTACATGGAATGTAATTAAGCATCGAGGTATTTCAACTAAAAACGCTCATCCTTAGACATTGAGATGGAGAAGAAATATATTCATGTTCAATCTTAATGAATATTCATATATGGAATTCATACCATTGTTATATTATGATATGTAACATAACACCATTAAACTTACATGGTATAGTATTATTTAAGGTATTTGACTTTTTACAATAAAAATTATATGCCTTGACATTAGTCTATCAATTTTTTTCTTCTTGATCAAAAATTGGGTAAGGACCATTTATATTATATATTAAGAAATAAAATTATAGCAAGTTTGAGAAGTCTAATTATCTACCTCAAGCATCACAAAAAGTCACCGTGGGTACAAGTAGACCAAAAGGGAACATATAAACAAAATGGATCAAGTGGACATTACTTAACTCCTAGACAAGAATTAACACCTAAACATCATAGCTCCTACTATAACTTGCCATGTTATAGGTCACAAACTACAGAGGGGGAATTTTACTATCAAATTTCTTAGCTACATGGTTGATCAATAGGTGCAAGGCTTTGAATACTTTTCTTTTCCAATAATACAAGCCATCTCCAATGTCTAAGTCATTTAGTTATAGAATAGAGAATTTAATTTAAGTGGATTCAATGTAACATCCTAGACTCAAATCCAAAATTGAACAATGAAATGACACATATTTCTATAACAATTCCCTAGGAATAATACCCTCAATATCTATAGCAACCAAAATCACATCCTTAGTTTGTAAAAAATTACATGGACTAAGAAGACTAAATATATGGTTGAACATATATAACAACACAATATTTTATTATTTCTTATTTTTTAATGATGTCCACCAAATTAGAAAGGAATATAAATACAATATATGTGTTCTAAATATGAAATAGAGGAATTACTAAGAAATTTTTAAGAGAGAGATAAGCTATAAAATTATAAATCAATAACACAAATATAGACCAAAGAATTTGAGAGATGTGCAAATTTAAAGATAAAATTGCAATACAAGCTCACAAAGAGAAGTTACATAAAGGAATAAAAATACAAAGTAGGTAGTTAGTTTTTTGTAGAATCAAAGAGAGGGTGGAGGTGGCAAGTTCAATCAATAGGGAGTGACCACCAAGTGATCTAAAAATATTAAATGTAACTCCCTTGTAGGATGATGACACCTCAACAACTCATCTACTTAATTAAACTTAGTTTATTAACCTAAGAAAGATTAATATAAGTGTTAGCAAGTCATAGGTAGGAGCAGAACATACCGCAAACTAATGAAAAAGGTCCACAATATTGAGAAAAGGAATTAGGTATAGTTATGAGTCATGACCCCTCAAGGGAATGCATGCATATATGATGTAAATCATATATGAATGGAACAATATAAATAGGGTGCACCCCTTTTAGGAGATGGAGCATGAGGGATAGGGTTCCTCCTATTTCACTCAAGGAGACCCTGGAGATCTCAATCCAAGGATAAAATGAGAGAAAGAGATCTACTAAAGGTTGTCCTAGGGTATGATTAATGACTAAAGAGGGGTTCAACACCTCGCTAGGGATTGGAAAGACTAGTAACATGTAAGATCTAATTATGAAAACTAATGCTTTACAAGACTACAATAAATGACCTAGAAATGAATGCAAAACAAAATAGCAAACTAGGAAATCAAAAAGGTGCACCTAGAGGCTTGTAGTAGCTTTAATGAAGATGTAAAATGTTGGAAATATTGAATTTAATGCACATTGGAACTCATATGCCAAGCTGGGTGTATCAATCCCAGATAAGGGTTTCTAGGTAGGAATAGAAATCTGGTAGTGATAAGTCTGGAACTCTTGAAATTTGGAAATTTTGCTATACTGGGACTTATGTGCCAGAAGTGGAATATTAGTCCTGCTTGGATTTTTTGGAGAATCAAGATCTGAATCTTCTCTTCAATATCGGCTCTATGTTCTCAACTTGATTTTTGGATCTGAAATGCCAAATTCTGCTCTGTAGGTGCCTTTTAGTGATCTTGTAGACAAGGTGGCAACTTTGACAACTTTTCACACTTCACAATTTCTTTCCAATCTTTCTATTCAATGTGTCTTCAATCTAGATTTTCAAATCACACACTAGAGAGAGGGAAAAATGTTGTTTTGTTAGTAGAAAGGGTTTTCCTTGGTTAAACCTTGTAAGAAAATCAAATGGAAAGGAGGAATGATGAATGAAAAAAATGATGTGTTGCAACTCACCAAACCCCGGGAATAAAATGTTACAAACATACATGTATGAGATGGCTCCAATGGATGTGGATCTTGATTTGAATGCTTGATTGAATCATGAAACCCTACATTACAAATTTTAGCTCAAACATAAACATGATGCATGATGACTTCGACATGATGCTTAATACTTGAATAATGCTACAAAATGCTTGATAATCACTCTTGAATGCTCTTCAATGCTAGAATGCTTGAATTCTTAGGTCACACTTGCTCATGAAAGTTTCTAGGTGGAAAACGAGTGAAATAACCTTGTATTTATACTTGTTTATGCCAAATATCTCAAAATTACACTACAAGCAGACATCAGATCTAGGAGAATAAAACCCCGTCAAGAATTTGAATTTTAAAAATTAGGTCTAAGGTAAGTGGGACTCGTATGCCACAAGTGATGTATGGGTCCTATTAGGCTAAGCTTGGGACACATTTTTCAAGAAATTCTTAGATTCATGTGAAATCCAAATCGAGGCCACAAAACTTAGGTGGGACCCATACACCCAAGGTGATGTATGAGTCCTAGATCACTAAATCTAGGCCATACAATCCGAAAACACATGAATTATGATTGTATTTTTCTTTATGTTAGGATTAATCTCATAAAAATGCATTAATTAAGGCTTGTGGATGCAAAATAAGGCCAAATATGGCATAAAGAAGCCCAATTAATAATGGAAACCCTATATTGGTGTGAAACTGTTAGGACACACTTTACAACACCTTAAAGAAGGCACAACTAAGTCCATTTAGTTTACAAGGGCCCAAGACCTAATGTGAATGTGTTAAACACATTACAACACTAAATCAAGGCAACATTAAGTTCAATTTAATAGGGAGGGCCTAAACAAGTGCAAAAATGTAGAGGGATACTTTTTCCATTACCACATTTAGCCCCCACTTTAGTGAGAGGAGGAAATTGCTTTAAAATCACACTAAACTAGACAAACTCACATCAAGAGGGGTCCAAATGTACCAATTCTAGTGAGATAGGACAACAACGATCAAGAGGGATGATCAAGCCCCTAACATCAAGATCATATGACAAACCAATATAGGAAAAAAAGAAAACACATGAAAATGATATAGGGAGCAATGACAAGGCACAAGCATACACTACCAAAGACAAAAAAAATAGAAAAAGAAAACAAAAGGGGGTGGATTAAGCTTTGACCGTTTGTCCCACATGTTGTGGATCAAATATAAGTTGTTTTTCCAAAAATGCACACTCATTCTAAGGTAATGGAACTTCAGGATGTTTGTTGGGTGAGTATCCAAAAGGGTGAGACACATACACTCGCCACTGTTATGCACTCACAAGCAAGCAAGTGGCTATGGGAAAGTCATGCCTAAGTTTGGATTCTCGTACATACAACCAGACAAAAGCTATACCTCCTAAAAATATTGATAAGGTGCCACACAACAATGAACTTCCAGCTTCATGAGGAAAGTAAAGCTTTGTATGCTTGAAACTCATGAACAAACAAGATGGCACCATAGGAAAGAAAAGTGTGTTCTGCAAGGTGGTCATATAATAGTTATTGTAAATGCAAAATAGTGTAAGGTACATTCAAAGGGATTTTGCTTAGTTCATGTAAGGTCTCTTCTTAGGGAAGACTGTGCCTGATGTCTCCAAGAGAGGACAAGTCAAAGAAATATCACTATCAAAGGAAATCAAACCCAATGACACCACCAAGAAAAGGAGACATCACAAGAATAAAGAAAATTGTACAGTGAACCATGAGTGTCAATGTATGCCCCCACTTTAAAGTGGTTGCTAACATCATTATTGTGAGAAATTACTTTAAACTAGAAGAAGACATGAGAGGTTATTTGAAAAGTGTTATGTCAAGTCATATGTTCTTGAATGAAACTGCATCATGGATAAGGAGTAGCCCCCAAAACTCAATACGTCACCTATGAGCCAACTTAAGGCATGTCGTCCACATCCCAAGCTTTCTCTTATCTATACAAGAAAGGAGGTCAAGTAGCCAAAAGAGACAATGACAAGTGTCATATGAGGACAAGGCTACCCAACCCCTTGCCCCCACTTAGTACAGGACAAGGATGAACCAAGGTGATTGAAAAACATGAAAATTAGTATCAATTAGAGGATATGGGTGCTTCAACACAAGGAAGAGCACCACAATCCTTGAGATGTTTAATTTGATTACTCAAAGCCTTAAATTCATCAATAGAATGAACCTGAACTCAATGATATGCACAAAATGAAGCCTTGTAGTAAAATTTCTTTTGTGTTCTTGTAGGGAGAGACATCAAATGATCTTGGAGGAGTCTCAATAAGATACTCTCTTGATAAATAGTAGAAGGTGTTCCCTTATTTTGTGAAAAGATTTCTTTTTCTTAGTACAAGGTGTCATACTTACACAAAAAAAATTAGATTGTGAGATTTTGTAATCTCCTTTACAAAACGGTGTAAAATCTATCAAATTCAAATCATTAGTGTTTTGCATGGGGTAAATGCAAGAAGATGAGTTCACAAAACATGGAAGTTTTTTCCTTAGAAAAAAAATTTGAAATCGGCTTCAACAAAATGGGATCCCATTTAGGTTCGGGACCTTGAGCCAAAAATGAGATCTCATTTTTTTAAAATCGGGATCCTGTTCTAAAATGGGATCTTGCTTTTTTTAAAACGGGATCCTGTTTTTTAAAAAGTGAGATCCCATTTTGAAAACGAGATCCCGTTTCAAAAAATATTTTTTTATTATTTTAAGAAATGAGATCCCATTTCAAAACAGGATCTTGTTTTTTAAAAAATGGGATCCCGTATCTTAAAATCATAAAAAAATATTTTTTTATGAAATGGAATCCCATTTTCAAAACGGGATTCCATTTTTTAAAGTTCAGTTTTTTGGTTGAATTTTTGCTTTATTTTTCAGTTTGAGAAAAGGCTTGGGGACCCAAACCTAAGCTTTGGACCTAGTTTGACCTGCAAGTTGAAGGTCCTGGAAATGTCACAAGAAAATAGTGACTTTGGGCATATGTCTAAAGACCTTTTTTGCATATTTTTTTGACGAAATTAAAACACATTGTAGATGAGACAGTGTAGATTCTAAATATGTAAAAAAAAATTTACAATTGGAATTTTTTTTCCATTTTTCAATTAATTTCTAATGAAACTAGTCCATAAACTTGAAATATCAAGGTTTTTTACTATTGTAATAACTTTTTATTTTAAAATATATTTTTTTGTAAAATGAATTGCATGAAAAAGTATTTCAGAGAATTCTTTTCGATTTAAAAAAAATTAAAAAATGATATGTTTAGGTCATCTTATGCGTGATGTACATGACAATTTTTCAAAATGATAAATACAACTAATAAAAAATTAACAAAAAAATATAATCAATAAAAAATTACAAAGAAATATCAAAAATGTGCTTCAGTGAGTTACAAATATTTTTCCAAAAGGATTTACAAAAATACGATAATTTAGGTCAAAATATGGATGACGTACACATGCATGGTATGGTAAAAAAAGTGACTTTGAAATAGTTTTTTTCTAGAAACGCCTATAGAAAATCAATTTGTAGCATCTAGGTATTGAAATAAATTACATATTTAGAAACTAGACTACGAGTACTACATTTTATGATTAGTGACTTTTTTCAAGATTCCATCTCTAAGTGCTTCAAATTTTAAGGTCAAATGTGTCAAATTTTGAAAAATTAGGGAAAACACTTCCACTTTTTGGCCAAAATGTGGACTCGACTTCTTTCCAGCACCCCATGATGACATTGATATTAAGTGAGGATTTCTCTATTTATTTTGTTTCTTTTGAAGGATAATAATCAAGACCACTAGTGTCTATTAGTTGAAGATGCCCTAATGTTAAATTTATCTTAGAAGAATCTTTTGTAAATAGTGTTGATATTAAGTAAAGGATTTCTTGTTTCTTTCAAGGGACAAAAACCAGGACCACTAGTCATTTCTTGCATGTGAGGCTCTATAGGGACACATATACCTTGTTCTCTAGCACCACATACTTTTCCACTATATCCAAGTTGTTTCATGTGTTCATAACCTTTTCCATAACTTAGGTTTTGTATTTCTTTCAGATTTAGTGGTTGCTCATAATTAAGTTCATCAAAGTTTGTTGTATAATTTGCTTCTTCTTCTAAGGTGGTTGATGTGGATGCTTTCAAAGGTTTTATTGCAAGAATGATAAAGGTGTTCTCATTGATGCCAACTGGTCAATTGGTTGTCAACTGGTTACAAGTCATGGGCTATGTATGTCAAGGATATTGAGAAATTATATTGAAGAAAGGTTGCAGGTGTTCAGTGGTTTCTCTAAGATTTGATACTGTATTTTTTTGGTTCATATATGTTGATCATGTTTGTTGGAAGCTGCTATATCCAGATTTTTGGTTGTTGATTCATTGTATAGTGCAAGTTATGTTCACCAGTTGTGAACTGTGGTTTTTCTGTGTTTTCGGTTGAGGTCCAAGAGAAATGTTGTTGGTTCAGATTTCTCTTTCATAAAGTCTTATGATTTGTGGTTCTAGATTAGAGTTTTTATGATTGTGTTCAAGATAATTTTAATAGCTAAAAGGATCATGCTTAATTGTTCTATGTGTTTTACACTGTTTTGGATGACCTTGTGTTGAACACTATCTTCAAGGTTGATGAAGCTTGTTGGACCTATTTCGGTCCTAATCAAGCATGTGTTTGGCTCACCCTCATTCTAATTTCACCCTAGGATTTTTTGGCATTGACCTAATTTGAATTTAATGTTGGATGGCTGACTTTGGATATGTTTCAAAGTTGAAGATGATATAAATACAGGATGAGTTAACTTGGTGAAAGATGAGACAAGAGATAAGTGCAAATAAATAGAGTAGATAGATGCAATATTGATGCAAATCAGTGAGTGCGTGTGATGGAAGTGTGGAAAATCAATGCGAAGCCTAAATGCTAAATTTCCAGATGTAGTGAGTTGAAGGTGTACTCTATCATTCATGCATGTCTGCAAGTGGTTGAGAAAATTGTGGTGGAAATATCTGTTGCATTGAGATTTTCTTCTTTCTATAACATATCTCTTATATCTTCTTTGTATCTCTATGGCAGTGAGCCCTTCAGGTGGTTAACCTTGTTGGATAGTGAGTCTTGATCTAGACAGTGAGTCTTTGTTTTGGCAGTGAGCCTTGTTTCTCAAGTAGTGAGCCTTTGTAATTGGTTTAGATATTCTCTATAGTGTGAGTTAATAATCACCGTGGTTTTTCCCTCATTGGGGTTTCCACATAAATCTGGTGTTGTTGTGTTTGTGTGATGATTTTCAATTTATACACTTTCACTTACTGTTTAATCATTTTAAGCAGTGTTAAGGATTTGTTCTGGTGAAAGATTTAAATGTTTAAATTTGTTACAACTGATTCACCCCCCTCTTAGTTGTCTTGTTCAACAATTGGTATCAAAGATTGGTTCCTTGCAGTAGAGTTTAACTACTTAAGGAAGGTCTAGGATGGCTGGAAAAGTTAATTATGATTATCTGAGGTTCAATGGAACTAATTATGCTATTTGGAAAATACTGATGGAAGAATATTTGGAGTATTGTGGATATGATGTGGAGAAATCTTACAAGAATTGTTACACTCCTCCTGCTAATGGTCTGAGTACGGCTGATGAGATCAAGGCACATGAAGTGAATAATAAAGCAAAGTACATTTTGAAGAAAACTCTCGTACATCTTAGTTGAATAAGGTTTAGAATCTGAAGACTGCTAAGGAGTTCAAGGATGCTTTGGAAAGGGTGCATGAAGGTGATGAAAGAGTCAAAGAGTCAAAATTGTAGAATTTTGAAACATAGTTTGAGCTCCTACAAATGTCTGAAGATGAGAATATTAAAGCTTATGTACAAAGATTGGATGAGATAATAGCTAGAATGGGAGGACTTCGTGCTACTATAGATGAAACCAGGATTGTAAATAATATTCTTAGAACTCTCCCTGATGCTTACAACGAAAAGGTATGTGTTATTGAACAGAGTATAGATTATAAGACTTACAATAAAGGTCTATTGTTGGGATCTCTAACATCTTATGAGATGAGGAAGCCAAATTTGAGAAATGGATTCAAATAAGAGAATGCTTCTAAGGCTAAAAAAGATGAAGATTCAGATGAAGAAAAACTTGATGAAGTAGAAGCTAATTTTATGAGAATGATGAGGAAAGGCTATGGAAATTATGAAGGTAAATTACCCTTTAATTGCTTTAGTTGTGGAGGAATAGGTCATTATGATGCAAGGTGTTTGAAAAGAGCTAAGAGGAATAAACAAAGATATGAGAAAGAAAAGAAAGGTAAGAAGATCAATAGAGCATATTATGTGAATGAGGATACTTTTTCTTGGCTATAAAAGGTGAACCTACTTTTGCTAATTTTGAAAAACAGGTGAAGGAATGCCCTCTAGAGAAGGAGAAAAATGAAGGTATTGTAATCTCTACCCTACATGCTAAATAGGAAAAGAACTATTGGGTTGTTGATAGTGGTTGTTCACATCACATGATTGGTGATGAGAGTAAGTTTATTAAACTTTAAAAATGTGATGGAGGCTTGGTTATGTTTGGAGATGATATTGGTGCTAAAATTTGTGAGATAGGTTCAGTAAGTTTTGATGGCAAGCATAATACTGATGGTGTCCACTATGTTAAGGGTTTAAGGCATAATATCTTGAGTGTTGTACAGATTTGTAGTAAAGGATATAATATTTTATTTGAGGATGAGATACGTGACATCAAGAAAGGATCTAAAATAGTGACTACTATAGGAAAGAAATATAAAGGAAATATCTATCAACTTAAGGGTGTTGATGGACGATGCTTTATGACAGATTAATGATAGTTGGTTGTGGAATCAGAGAATGTGTCACATGAATTTTCATAACTTGGTGAGGATTAGTGCAGTTCAAGCCATGAGATATTTACCAAGGATTACAAAGCCTGTTAATGCTATTTGCAGGAATTGTCGGTTTGGAAAGAAAGCAAGAAGTCATTACAGATCAAAGGAACAATCTATTACTGGGCTACTCAATTTAATTCATACATATCACTGTGGTCCTACAAGAGTGAGAATTCTACAAGGTGAAGGTACTTTATTCTTTTTATTGATGATTATTCTAGATATACATGGGTTACATTTCTTAGAGAGAAGTCTGATGCATTAGATAGATTCAAGAAATTAAGGATATGGTTGAAAATGAAGTAAATTTGAGGATAAAATACTAAGGTCTAACAAAGGTGGAGAATTCACCTCCCATGAGTTTAATATGTTTTCTAAAGAGCATGGAATAAAGAGACAGTAACCTACTCTGAGAACTCCTCAGTAGAATGGAGTTGTTGAAAGAAAGAAAAAAACAATTCAAGAGGCTACTAGATCAATGATTATTGAGAGTAGTTTACCAGAAGTTTACTAGAGAGAAGCTATTCATACTATTTTTTATGTATTCAATCAAGTTCAAGCAAGAGAAAATAGTACAAAGACCACCTATGAGCTATGGTATAGAAGAATTCCTACTGTTAAGTATTTCAAGGTATTTGGAAGAAAATGTTATATGAAAAGAGATAAAGAAACGTTAGGAAAGTTTGATGCAAGAAGTGATGAAGGAATTTTTCTTAGATATTCTACTAAAAGAAAAGCTTAACAATGTTTCAATAATATACTAAGAAATATTGTAGAAAGTGCAAATGTCAAGGTTGATGAAGTAATGAAGAATTCAATTGATATTGATGGATATGTATCTAATGAACTTAATTGCATAAGGATTGAAGAAATTATCGAAGAACAGGAAAAGGATGAGCAAGAAAAGTATAATGAAGAAAATGAAAGAGAATAAGAAGCTCTGGTGGTGTCCCCTAAGACACCTAGATATGTGCAAAAGAATCATTCAGAAAGCCAGATCATTGGAGACAAGACAAAAGGAGTATTAACAAGAAGTAGAGTTGCTGTTGGTGAAGTGAATCTGTGTTTATTTTCTGAGATTGAACTGGAGAATGTAAGTGAATCATGTAAATATGATGTAACCATTGATTATTTCCCTAAATAGGTAGATATGTAATGGTTGTTTGGTGCAGGTGCACCCAAGCACATGATGGTTTCAAATGAAGGTCAACATGTCAAGTCTAGGTTATAGGGTCGTTTTACATTATGCAAGGTCTATTTATGATAAATAAGGTCTAATAATACCATTTGATATGTATTTGGGTGGTTTTGAGTCTTAGGAGTCAATTAGGAAAAAGTTGCAAAAGATGTAAATGTTGCCAAGTGCAAAATTGTAAAATTGCAACTTATTAGGAATATTAAGAGTCTAGCATTTCAAAAGGCAGTTATAGGCATTATATAGTTGGGATTTGAATTCAAACATGTATAATAACCATCAAAAGGATCGAACAAGGTTATTGAATGTTGTATTGAGGAATTCCCATCAAAATACAACACCATTTTCTACAAATTCACTATGTTTTTGTTCTTTTCTAGAACCGTATGGATCATACAGTCTTGGATATGCTTTGAATTTCATTGTATTTCATAGTGGCATGTCTTATCTCTTAATTTAATCCATTTTTAGTTTCTTTCAATAAAATTTGTGGGAGATTTCTTTAAATTTTTGAAATAGCTCCCTAAATTAACACAAAATTGAGGGTTAGAGTGTTGTTTAAATGATGTAATGGTCATTCCACCTACTATCATGATCTTTTGCTTGGTGGAATTACCTTTTTCATTGTAGGATAGGTGCTCATATGATTTAGGAAGAAAGGGAAGAAGGTTTTTGGTTTTGGGATGATGCCCTAGGGCTAAGCAATGAAGTTTTCCTTGTGAAAAAGAGGTGTTGTGATAGGGTTTTGTCAAATTGTTGAAGAATCTATCAATATAATGATTTTGTGACCTTTTTTAGGGTATTTAAGGAGTGTTGTATGCATTGATTGAGTCTGGAAAGCTCAGGAGTCATGATTTTCAATAAACCTTAGGCATTTGCATGAAAAGACATGGTTTCATGGATCAATGTTCTAGAAAGCTTGAACCTAAGAAATAATGGTGGAATATGTTGTTTTGGGACACAATTAGATTCTAACAAGTTATTTTTGGTGAAAGAAATGAGTTTAGGAAGTACTTCCTTTGTTAAATAGGGCTAATTGAGTAGCCTAAAATAGGGGCATTCTATTGGATCTCAATGTTGTTGCAAAGAAGTCACTAGTAACCTATTGGTATGTTGTTTGGGATTCTGTGGGAAGTATTTGTGGTGTTTGATAGGCCACTATACAACATTCTCTAAAATATATCTCCATAAGTGGGTGTTTGAGGGCTACAAGATCCTAGTGGTGTGTTTGTGAAAAGTGAAGTGAATTGTCTTGTAAGGATTGTTTCCAGGTTTGTATCAGGTCAATTTTTGTTGGATAGAGAGTCATTACCACCTTTATTACATCAGGTGGTATTAGAGCTTAGGGATAAGGTCTCTTGTGGTTGAATTTTGTAGGTTTGAAGAAAAGTGATTGGAAGGTGGAAAGAAAAAATGGTGAAGATGCCTTCAAAGGGTGTTGGTGCTGCTAGAGAGTTGCAGGAACTAAAGGAGAAGCATGCTAAGCTTCTAGAGTCACACAATACCATATTGGCAAGGCTTGCTACCTTGGAGACAAAGAAAAT
This sequence comes from Sequoia sempervirens, assembly GCA_007258455.2. Taxonomy (NCBI): domain Eukaryota; kingdom Viridiplantae; phylum Streptophyta; class Pinopsida; order Cupressales; family Cupressaceae; genus Sequoia; species Sequoia sempervirens. The sequence goes on from VDFB02373544.1 coordinate 49,619, forward strand.
AAGAGATGAGAATGAAGAGAGTGAAACAGAGCAGGAAGATGAAGAGTATGAAGATGTTGATGAGGAATTAAACCCTAAAGATTAGAGGATGGAAAAGTTTCTCAAGGAAGTTAAAGGTGATTCAATGAAGGTAAAGTTTGATCTTCCTATGTATGGTGGAAATTTAAATGAAGAAGAGTTGCTTGACTGGATTGTTGTTATGGACAATTACTTTGAAAGTGAAGACATTTCAGATGAGCAAATGGTGAAGGTGGCAAAGAATAAACTCAAAGGTCATGCACTTCTATGGTGGGACTACGAGCAAGCAGAAAGGAGAAAACAAGGCAAGTCAAGAATAGTTTCTTGGGACAAGATGGTACAAAAACTAAAAGGTAAGTTTCTTCCAAAAGATTACAAGGTTTGAAGCAAAAGGATCTAGATGTTAAGGCTTATACAAATGAATTCTATAAACTAAGTATAAGGTCAAGAAGGGATGATGATGAATTTGAAAAAGTGGCTAGATATCTAGGTGGCCTTAGATTCAATATACAAGATGAATTGGTTGTTTCTAACCCAAATACTGTTGAAGAGTGTTTTGAATTGGAAATCAAGGTGGAGGAAAAGATCAAAAGAAGGCAAGAGAAATTTGTTAGATCCAAGAGGTACTAGTACAAGAGGGAGAGGACCAATCCCTACATCAAAGCATCCATTTGAGGAACAAGAAGAAGCCAATAGAGGTAAGGAGCAAGGTGTTGATGTAAGATGAGGATTTAGGGGTAGAGGTAGATTCAATGGTGGTGGACATTCTAATGTTTTTGCAGGGAGATGCTATAATTGTAATGAATATGGTCATCCTTTTTGGAAATGTCCTAAAAAATTTGGTAGTTCATCTAGTGGAGGTGAAAAGAGGATTGAAAGGAGAGCACAAATAGTACAAGAAGAGGAATGTGAGGGTAACAATTCTACAAGTTTACATGTTGCTCCTGAGACAGGTGAAATGTTGATGTGAGAAAGACCATATTGAAGGCAGCAAATGAGATGGAACCATTGCAAAGAAAGAATCATTTCAAGACCAAATGTAAGTTTAAAAACAAGGTATGAAAAATTGTTATTGATTTTGGCTCTATAGAGAATATGGTGTCAAGTGAGATGGTTAACAAACTGAATTTGCAAAAAGTTCCCCATGAGTTGCCATATAAGGTGTCTTGGTTGAGTGATGGGCAATATTTGTTGGTCAATGAACAAGCTATTGTAGAATTTCAAATTGGAGGTTATAGCTCGATAAGGTAGTCTATGATATCTTTCCTATGGATTGTTGTCATTTACTCCTAGGTAGGCCCTGATAGTATGACAAGCATGTGTTGTATGATGGGAGAGAGAACACATACACTATAGAGAAGGATGGATGTAAATTTGTTTTGAATCCTTTGGTGGAAGATGAAAAAGGTAAGGCCAAGGTAATTATGTGTGGAAAGAAAGAACTTGTAAAATTTGTGAAAGAGGACAAGAAGATGGGTGTTACAGTTGCTTCAAAACTTGGGAATGTTGGGATAGTAGGTGAGAAAGATAATTCAGGTCTGCTGATAGTGAATTGGAATAATAATGTATTGGTTGGTACAATGGTGTGCCCTTTGGTTGAGAATAAAGTTAAAGGACAAGTGGTATTTGTTGGTATAATGAGTACAGTGGGAAATAAGGATAGTATGGTGGTACTTGGTGCTGATAATGCAAAACGACTAATGACAGTTATGGGTGGACAAAGTGGACAAGACATTAAGAGAAGTCACAAGTGTGAAGATGTGATAAAGGTAAAGATAGTTCAAGGACTCTCTAACAAATGTTTGTTTGTGAATGTGAAGATAGGGAAAATGTCTGGTTTTGGTCAAGGAGCAGATAAAAGACCATCATCAGGTCTAAAAGTAGAAATGAAGACAAATTCATATGCAAATTAGAGGAAGAAAGCAAGGAAGGTTGCAACATCATTGTTTCTGAACTAGAGGAAGGTATTAGTAGGTTAGAAAGTGTTTGGAGTGAAGATAAAGTATGGTACAAGCCCCAACTCATGTGACATGAGTTCTTTTTCTGTGGGGTTGAATGGTGTAGATGCACCCAAGCACATGATGGTTTCAAATGAAGGTCAACATGTCAAGTCTCGGTGATAGGGCCTTTTTACATTATGAAACATCTATTTATGCTAAATAAGGTCTAATAAGACCTTTTGATATGTATTTGGGTGGTTTTGAGTCTTAGGAGTCGATTAGGAAAAAGTTGCAAAAGATGTAAATGTTGTCAAGTGCAAAATTGTAAAATTGCAACTTATTAGGAATATGAAGAGTCTAGCATTTCAAAAGGAAGTTATAGGCATTAGACAGTTGGTATTTGAATTGAAACATGTATAAGAAGCCTCAAAAGGCTTGAACAAGGTTGTTGAATGCTATATTGAGGAATTCCCATCAAAATACAATGCCATTTTCTACAAATTCACTGGTTTTTGTTCTTTTCTGGAACTGTACAACCTGTACAGTCTTGGATATTCTTTGAATTTCATTTTATTTCATACTGGCATGTCTCAGCTTGCAATTAGATCTAGTTTGAGTGTCTTTCAATAAAATTTGTGGGATATTTCTTTAAATTTCTAAAGCAGCCCAATTAACACATAATTAAGGGTTTGAGTGTTGTGTAAATGATGTAATGGTCATTCCACCTACTATCATGATTTTTTGCTTGGTGGAATGAATTGTTTCATTATAGGATAGGTGCTCATATGATTTAGGAAGCAAGGGAAGAAGGTTGTTGGTTTTGGGATGATGCCCTAAGGCTGGACAGTGAAGTTTTCCTTGTGAAAAAGAGGTGTTGTGATAGGGTTTGTCAAATTGTTGAAGAATCTATCAATATAATTATTTTTGACCTTGTGCAGGGTATTTAAGGAGTGTTGGATGCATTGATTGAGTCTAGAAAGCCCAGGAGTCATGATTTTCAATAAACCCTAAGTATTTGCATGAAAAGATAGGGTTTCATGGATTAGTGTTCTAGAAAGCTTGAACCTAAGAAATAATGGTGGAATCTACTGTTTTGGGACACAATTAGAGTATTTCAAGTGATTTTTGGTGAAATCAAGGAGTTTAGGAAGTACTTCCTTTGTTAAATAAGGCTAATTGAGTAGCCTAAAATAGGGTAATTGTATTGGATCTTAATGTTGTTGCAAAGAAGTCACTACTAACCTATTGGTTGTTTTGGGTTTTGTGGGAAGTCTTTGTGGTGTTTGATAGGCCTCTATATGGCCTTCTCTAAAAGATATCTCCATAAGTGGGTGTTTGAGGGCTACAAGAACCTAGTGGTGTGTTTGTGAAAAGTGAAGTGAATTGTGTTGCAAGGATTGCTTCCAGGTTTGTATCAGGTCAATTCATGTTGGATAGAGAGTCATCACCACCTTAATTACATCACTGTTGATGGGCCCACATCATTAGTTGGTTTTTCTATTTTATGTTCATGTGTTTCTTATTTCAAGTGGTGACTATTAGTCTGGGTAGTTTTCTTTTTTGTCTTGTCTCCTCCTTTTTATGGAGTGTTCCTTTTTGGGGGTTCTTTAGTTTTTTGGTGGGATTGGCTATAGTGATTTTGGTGAAGGTTGTCCATTGGCTATGTAAAATAAAGTAGGTGATATTTTTGGTTTTGAATTCAAAGGAAAAGCTCAATATTATTACCTTTGAAGATCCATGGGTTATGTTTTGGTTTTATTTGTAAGGATAATTTTATTGTTGCTGTGAATTTAAATGTTTAGCTATAGGATTTTTTTATGGAGTTTGTTGCAGAGGTTGAATAGAGATATTAAGAGTTGACTTGCAGATACTGAAGTTTAATCTACATTATTTTTGGTATCAAAGCAAGCCATGATGGCCCAGAGGGGTATCCACATGAATTGGGGAAGAAGGGGCAGGAGGAATGTAGGCCCTCAAATAAACATTGGTGAAGTGTTTAGAAGGCTAGAGTCCCTTGAGACTAGATTAAAATTGGTTGAGTTCGAAGAGGAACCGAAAAACTTAGCAAATGATGCCATGGTTTTAGACCCTATAGAGAGGCTTCTTGAAGCATTGACTAAACAAATTTCTAGAGTAAAGGTGGATATTTCAGATTTTAAAGGTGAGCTCAACCCAGATTCTTTTGTATATGGTAGCTTTGTCTCTTCTAGCAGAAGCCAAGTTCAAGCTTGAAGAAAAAAACAAAGCTCTAGTTGAGCCAAGACAAGAGTTGGAGGAAAATTTAGAAGAAAAGGAGCTATATGATTTGAAGAATGAGATGCAATAAAAAAATTATATAGAGCTACAACAAGATTCAACTAACAAGATTACATGTGCACCTAGAGAAATAGGTGTTGAAGCTTCAGTTGACTGTGACCTTCTTTCTCAAGGAGATAGTGAGTTGTCAAAGTATAAGTACAATCATAAAAGATCTTCCAAGAATGTGATTTAGAATTCAGTCCAAAGTAACTGCCTTACCCATTCAGAGAGGAGTAATGTGAAGTGTGATTGGAGCAAAGAAAAAAACTTCAAGTCTACTAGTGATTGCAATAGTGATTATTTTAAATAGGTTTTGCTTTGGGGACTTTTCCTAGCTTTATCGATCCAATTGAATGGTGGAATCAACATTGGAATCCTATCCCTAGAAAAATATGGGTTGGAAGCTTAGATGATAGCTCAGATTATGGTAAGGAATCCCAACAAAATACTTTAAAGATCAATTTTCTTGTGGAAATGCAAATTGACTCTTCTGATCCAGGAGGTTCAGACCTTTTTAAAGGTAGGGAAGATGGTGAAACCACCAATTCTTTCCCTAAATAGGAAAATATGTAATGACTGTTGATGGGCCCTCATCGTCAGTTGGTTTTTTCTATTTTTTGTTTGTGTTTCTTATTTTGGGTGGCGACTGTCAGTTTGGGTAGTTTTTTTTTGGCTTGTCTCCTCCTTTTTATAGAGCGTTCCTTTTTGGGGGTTCTTTAGTTTTTTGGTGGGATTGGTTGTAGTAGTTTTGGTGAAGGATATTCATCGGCTGTGTAAAACAAACTAGATGATATTTTTGGTTTTGAATTCAAAGGAAAAGCTCAATATTATTACCTTTGAAGATTCTATGGGTTCTATTTTTGTTTTCTTTGTAAGGATAATTTTATTGTTGCTATGAATTTAAACCTTAAACTATAGGGTTTTGTTATGGAGTTTATTTTAGAGGCTAAACAGAGATATTCAGAGTTCACTTGCAGATATTGAGGTTTAATATGCATCAAAATATGAACATTGGATGGAATCTATGAAAGAAGAACTTATACAAATTGAGAAGAATCAAACTTGGGAATTGGTCCCAAGACTGGCAGACAAAAACATTATTGTCCATCAAAGTGGGTATTTAGAAATAAGTTGAATGAGAATGGAGAAGTGGCTAGAAACAAAGTAAGGGTATGTGCAGGATCATCATGGAAAAAACAAGCCCTTAAGTGGCAAAAAATTTAGAAAAATTAGTGCTAGGCAACTTGACGTAAAAATTTGAATAAATTATCTATATTATTTCAAAAATATGTAAGAATAGAATCTATAGAAAATTGAATGTAGTTTCTAAACTACTAGGTTTATTTAAAAATAAATAAAATATATTTGGTGAAAATTTGAAGTTTCAATGCAGTAGTACTTAAATTTTAGGAAAAAATAAGAAGTAGGTGTCAAACCACCCTAACCATAATAAAATGATAATATTTTTAATATTTTATATATAAGTAGAGGACTCATGTTTGGATGTGATGCATATTTTTGTAATTTTTTTCAAAGTAAATAATTAATTATGAATTTTTATTAGAACTTTTAAAAATATAAAAACTCGTATGTCTGACCACCTTAACTTGGTCAAAACTTTACGAAATTTATTTTTTTCTTTTTATAATCATATAGTATGTGAAGCATAGAATGTGACGCATGTTTCAGACTTAAAAAATGTGATATTGTTTGAAAGTTATAGATGTTTTTCAATCAACCTATCGATCAGGACTTTAGTTGTAATTCTAATAGAAAATGAATAATAATTATTTATTAAATTCAAATTACAGAATAATTTATATTGGTGGAAAGTTGAAAATATCCTCTAAAAACCCTTTTCGTTTCATTAATTTTGGGTTAAAAAAAAGTTGTTAGCCACATACCCTACAAATACCCATAATATTGCCACTTTTTGGCCCATCATGATCCTGCACATACCCGTAAGGCTTTTGTGTAAAGGTTATTCACAAGTAGAAGCCATATATTTTTTAGGAGACTTTTTCTCTAGTGGCAAGAGTGGAAGCTATAAGGATGTTCTTAGCATTTTTTGCTCATAAATATTTCAAGGTCTATTAGATGGATGTCAAGTCTGAATTTTGGAATGGTGAGCTAGAAGACGAGGCCTACATGGAACAACCGAAAAGATTTTAGTTGTAAGATCAATTGGTTATGGTGTGTAGATTGAAAAAATATTTATATGGATTGAAGCAAGACCCTAGAGCTTGGTATGCAAGATTGGATAGGTATTTGATTCAGCAAGGTTTCAACAAAGGTATGACAGATAGTAATTTGTATTTTAAAATTGAAAATGACAACTTAGTCTTGATTGTAGTTGTATATGTTGATGAAATTATTTTTGGAGGAAATGAAACTATGTGTAAGATGTTTGTGGAAGAGATGTAAAAGGAATTTGAAAAGTCTATGTTTGGAGAGATGAATTTCTTTCTTGGGCTACAAATTAATCAAATAGAAAAAGGAACTTTTATTTCATAGTCTAAGTATGTGAAAGAGATGTTGAAATTTTTTGGGATGGATGGTTCCAAACCAGTATGTACTCCTATGGTGACTGGTTGAAAATTGGGTAAAGATGATGATTCACCTAAGGTTGATCAGAGAAAATATAGATCTATGATTGGTGGACTATTGTATTTGACTGCTACTAGATCAGATATTATGCGTGTTGTCTGTCTTGTGGCTAGATTTAGAGAAGATCCTAAGGAAACACATGTTGCTACTGTTAAAAGAATATTCAAATATTTAAATGGAACTCTGGATTATGGGTTATAGTATCCTAGGGATATTGAATTTACACTAAGTTCTTATATAGATGTAGATTGGGCTAGATGTGTAGATGATAGAAAGAGTACAAGTGGTGCATTATTTCTTGGTTACAGATTGGTGGCATGGTTGAGTAAAAAGAAAGATTTAGTTTCCTTTTCTACTATTGAAGCTGAGTATATTGTTGTTGCATCTTGTTGTACACAAGTTCTATGGATAAAACAAACATTGAAAGATATCACAATGGTTTACAATGATCCTATTTCTATATTTTGTGATAACAGAAGTGCAATTAAGCATGAAGGGAGCTATTCTGGCCAAAAAAGCCATTAAAAATGAAGAAATTTCCATTTAACTAATTAGAGAAAATTTTGATGGTAGAAGTATGAATGTTCAGGAAATCACTAATTTGGCAGTCTAATATGCCACCATGGGTATCACTTATAAGATATATTATGCAAACCAGAAGGATTTTGGAACCATCACAACTATCCATGCCACACACCAAATTATCATGGAAGTAAAATACTTCGACCTCCATGAAGTCATGAGAGAACAATTGATGGAGTCTAACATCAATAAAATAAAAGCATCCAAGTATCATTTATGGTTTGGAACATTATTAATATGCCTCATTTTATGTTTGTTGAATGAGCTTTCCAACTTTAAAGGCAAGGTCTATCAAATGCACCTCCTCATAGTGGCATAGATCAAGCAACATACACAATAGTTCCTAGACAAGAAATCATACAATGTGGCCTACTGGGGATTCTTCAAAAATCTCTAGGAATAGATGCACAAATTTGGGACTAACTCCTCTATGATTCAGTACATTAGTACATTAACACAATATTTTTTTTAGTAGATAAGGATGATACATACATGGAGGTAGTAGAGCCTCAAACTACATGGATTCTATAACTCCCAAATGAGGTCATCGCAAAAGAAATAAATGCATATGTAGCCACCCTACTCACTATACCAAAGGAACCTAATGCAGAAAGGTTCGAAACATAAAAAGAGGTAATGGATATCATATACAAGAAGGGTGTGAAAGGGAAATTAGATAAGAAAAAAGAAAAAAATCTAAAAATAGTGGGGTATTCCAAATGGGGATTCACACAGAAGGTCGTGTCAACCTCCACATTTTAACCCTTTACTAAAATATCAAGCTAAATTCATTCAAAGGGACCACTTCCTCAACTCAATACTAGAATATCAATCACCAAAAAATCCACAAAAAATAACTGAATAGACATGGCCTAAGAAAATGGCTAAGTAATAAAGAGAGGAAGATATAGAGGTAGAAGTAAGGGGAAGAAGAGATACAACAACCTCTGAGAAGGAGATGAAGATAACAAACTCCAATAACCCCTCCACCAACAAACTCGAAGAAACTGAAGGAAACTAAAAACCACTCTGATCCCATCAATATATTGCCACTACAGATTCCATTATCCACCATGACATGCTACCAATAGTGTTGGAGACACATGGCAAATCTAATATAGTAGATTCAGAGAGGATAATACAATTCCTCCTCCGGTACATCAAATAGTCTAGTAAAGGGGTGGAGGAAGCTATGAAAGACTTTCCAAAAGAGATAACTACAACAATTAGAGAGAAGAGGATGAAGGAATTCAGCCTAGATGAAGAAATAAAGGAGTAAGCAATCTCCACTGTTAGCCCCAATATCACAAAGGAGAAAAATAAGCACAAGCATAATATCTTGAAACAAAACAAAGATTCAATAGACTTATGGAGGATAATTTAGATAATATAGAATCCATCCAAAAAAAAGAAGACGAGGTAACCCAAAAGCTCTATGATGAGATGTCAAAGAAAAAAGACAAAGCCAAGGGTTTGACTCTGGAGAACAACACTACCAAAGAAATAGGGACCACTCCTAGAACAAATACAAGCTCCAACAAAGAAGACAAGAACAAGGATGATTTTAGAGGTACCTACTCCATCAGATACTATCTCTACAATTAAGAGTTTCATGGCACAACAAAAAAAAATTCAAATAGTGTCATCTTCGTAGTTGTTGTAAGTGTTGATGGTGGGGTCCCAAGTCAACATTTCTAGCATCTCACCTATTCAAAAGATGAGGTTAGGTGACACTTTTCATGCTACCACCTGGAAAGAGATCCTATAGGAACATTTACAACATGCAGAGAAAATACAAGAAGTTGTGGAAACACTCTAAGGGGAAATGCCACATTTTTACTGGGATGCATCCCTCTCCTTGTTGCAACAACTCAAGCAATTGATGGCAGGACTAGAGATAGATTCGGCCTCTAAAAGGGACAACATAAGAAAGGAGGCTCATGATGAGTTTATCAAGAAGAAAAATGAGGAGTTCATAAAGAGATGTTCTACCACATGCCCCCAACTAGAGACAAAGACAAAATAGTTGGGAGAAAGCATCCAAGAATCCTAAGTCTTATACCAATTTTTCTTGCAGTGGCCCAAAACTACAAAGAGCCTTTGCAAATAAATAATTCAACTTGAAGATTAGATAGCACAAGTGGCCTATGACCCTCTGTAAGACTCTATTTGAGAAATAAGGGATCAAGTGGAGAATCTTCACATATAGATACAACAACTCCATACTCAAAGGGAGCTAGTAAAGGATTAAATACAACAGTTAAGGGAGACTACTAGTAGTGAATTAAGATTCCTCCAACTCATTTTGAAAGAAGCCAAGAAGATCACAAAAAATATTTCAATCCTAGCTAATCTCTAGGAGGAAGAACATGCACTTGCACAAATCCAAGGACAGATAAGTACACTATTGCAAGCACAAGCACACTAGACATCTACCATGGTCAGACTAAAGACACAGTACCAACACCTCTTTCCCAACTGCTCAAGCATTATGTCTTGAGGAAAAGACATCATTTTAAAAGGGAGGATGATGTTAGTAAGTCATAGTTAGGAGCAAGAAATACCAAATGCTATTAGAAAAGGTTTGTGGTACTAGGAAAAAGCATTAGGTATAGTTGGTAGTCATGTCCCTTCAAGGGAATGTATGTATATATACAATGTAAACCATATATGAATAAGAAAGAGATAGATGACATAATATAGCATGATAGATAGAGAATATTGGAGTTAAGACTAAGACATGTACCTTTTTACTTGATTATGATATAATATAAAGGAGTTATAAGGATTACATATGTGGGTGAGGAATGTATGTTCATATCTTCTTTGATATTTCAATGTAATATGGTATGCATCCCCTCTAGATTTTTACTATATGCTAGTTTCTCTTTCTATATTCTTTGGGGTATAAATAAACTACACAAGTAATGTTGGGGTGCAAATCTTTGGACTGTACTTTCACTATTTCTCTTGCCAATAATAAGTGTAGGAAAAACATAGATAATGCAATAATAAATAACCCACTAGAAAATTAAAAGCCTACACTAGCATTGATTTGTCTTGAAAAATGAAGCCTAACATGAGGTACACATGTACAAAGATGCCCCCCAAAAGAGAAGAATCCCCCCAACAAAAAAAGATGAATACCCATCAAAATAGAGAAAGAAATGAAAGGACTAAGAACCACTTAGAAAATGAACACATGAAACACCCCTAACAAAGCTCACAAATCAAGGAACTTAATTTCAATGAAGGGTTAAATGGTGAAGATTTTTGTGATCTTATATACTATCAGATAGTACTAAAGATCAATTATGTGATCATAAAGTATCTCCTTGATGTAGCGCATATGTATCTCAATGTGTTTGGTCCTCTAATGATAGATTTGATTCCTTGAGATTTGTATTACACTCTAGATATCACAAAAGATGACTATGGGATTTTAGAATGGAATGTCAAACTTGATAAGAATATTTTGAAGCCAAATAGCTTCATTAGTAGCATTAACTACTCCTTGATAGTTAACCTCTATAGATGAAAGAGCAATTTCCAACTACTACTTGTTTGACCAACAAACTAGATTAGAACCAAACTGAAATAATACCTTGAAGTAGACTTTTGATCTTGATAATTTCTTACCCAAACTTGTACCTATGTGTCCCATTAAGTTGAAATCTACACTCATTGCATATTAAATCCTATAAGTATGAATACCTCAAATGTAGTGAATAATTTTTTTACCTCTTTTTTCTTCTACATGAATTTAGAGACCATGCATACAAAATATGAAATATCGAGTATTGTGTGAGTGAATATGGGCTTGCATTGCATGACATAGCCATGTAAATTGCTAGGTTTTTATCACGTTCTTTTACTACAATTTTAAGATTCTTTCTTTTTTACTAAAGACTCTTGGATTGTGCAAGATTAAAAAGCTTGATCTAAATTAGGTGTTGAGTTTAGAAATTTTAAGAATGATTGGTTGCATCCATTTTGAGAGATTTTTTTCTTCATAAATTGTATTATATAGTTGATACTCTAATTATTTTTAGTCATCTTATTATGTCATTATTCTTATCATTTTCACAATCAATTGTATGGTTTCTTCCTTTTCCTCTCCAAATAATAAAGATATATAGACATTATGAAAACCAAAGTTTCACTATTTTCCTTCTCTGAGCTAGATGGCAACAAAGAGAGCCTTTGCAAAGGTCGGTCTCAGCACCAAACCTCCATGCCACATGGTGTCACTATAGACAATGCTCTCCTAATATCTAATAGATCAACCATCACATGGTAGATCTTGACGATAAATTGATATGTCACTTAGAAGGTGAAATGTACCCATTACAAAAAAGAATATGTAGTTTAATAAAGAAAAGACCACCCAAATATATAGTTAAATTATAAGGCCACCTTCAATGTGTATGAATTAGTTGCACATACCTAAATGAAAGAAAAATACAAACTCAAAAATCCTTTTATGAACTAGTATGAAGATTCAATATCTTATACTTCTTTAAATAAATCAAGTTTCAAAAACCTTATACAAGCACATACTACTATGCCTTAAAATAGAAACAAACATAGTTTATTTCCATACCATTAAAACTTAGACCTGAAACATAATGTAGTTTACATATCTAAGAAGATTTTGATAGCATAACATGCAAATTAACATTTCAAGAATGAGAAAGAAGAATAATAGAAGAAATATAGATAGAAGAGAAAGAACATCGATATACATGGGGAAAATCCTTTCTGGTAAAAACTCCCACACTCCAAAGAATTGAACCAATGTATTAATCTGCAAAAAAAAGGTTACAATACACTTGCAAGCTCACAAATTTAACATGGAGATTACATCTTGCTCTTCTAGAGAAAATTTGACAACATAACCTACAAATGAAAAATTCCCCTCTCTCAACAACTCCTCAAGCAAGATAATAATTATAGAGCATCAATATGGATGCTTAAAATTTTCATGTGTCGACATCCTCTTCACTAATCTTGCACATGAAAAAGATGCACTTACCAAAATATAACTGCATAAGTCAAAAAGCCTATATTTCATGCAAACTCAACATGAAATAGAAATGTCCTTCACACACAACTCAACCTATAATAGAAACTTTCCATTTTTGACTCTTTCTTAAGTTATATTCAACAAATAAATCCCATAATAATAAAATAATAAAATAATTAAACATGCTCAAAACAATCAAAGGTTGAGATTATCAACTATCTAGTGGTAGCATGGTATACTACCATGTTGTAGGAGCCTGTTGGTTGTCTAGTGGTACTGCAGTGATACCGCTATACCGCGGGTGTCTTCAACCTATCTAGTGGTAGTGCAGGAAAATGATTGTATCTCGCGGTTCTACCTTTACCACGGTACCATTGGGTGCATTCAAGAGGGCTACGAGCTTGCAGTATGGTGGTAGGTGACCCACCATCCTGCGTGTTGATGGTGTTTTCTACATAGCAACAATTCAAACAGAATATGGAAATCCTATCTCTCTTGAAAGGTAAATCTCTATCAGCAAGCCTCAAGAGATAACCCCAAGGTCTCTAATGTCAAGTCTTGAAAATGCATAAATAGCTCAGATGATATGTGAAAATGTTGGTAATCACAATGGGCCTTACAAATGAACAATGATGGAAGTGTACTTTCATAAGATGCAACAATATGGTGATGTTTTTATTCCTAAAACTAACGCAAATTCAAAATAAACAACAAAAGAGATAAGGGTTTCAAAGAGATTTCTAAGACTAAAACCTAAGATCAATCACAACAATGATAAATGCTACAGATGGATAGATTCCCAATGAAACCAATCTTTTTTTGATCAAGGGCAAGTCTACAACTCCACAGAAATGGTGCAATCTTCTAAGGAATCTGAAGATTTTTAGACTTTGAACATTCAATCACATACCCAACAACTGGTGCAATGTAAACAAGCATCCACAGTTGAACTTAGCCTAAAATAAGGCCCAAACTAACTTTACATAACAACTTACAATCAACAAATTGCTAAAAGTATGGACTGGAGATCGATCAACATCATTAACATTTTACCATTATTGCAAAAGAACTTAAATCTAACATCTAACATTGAGAATTGAGAACAAGAAACCATAAACTGTCAAAGATAAATACAAAGTTTTCCAAATCAACAACCCAGTTGCATTACTTCTCCAGTATTACATAAAAATTTCCAGTCTATCTCCTCTCCTATAGCTACTAACTTGCAGAACCTAACTCCTAACTTAGCCAATTCTAGCTTTTACATCTAAAATCTAACCCAATCTAACCTCTTACAAATGAGAAGGCACTAGCCTTTTATAGAAAATAACATTTTGAATCAAAGGCTAGGATTAAATCAATCCAATGGCATAAATTACAAGTGCTTCTAGAAGCATCCAACAGTTACATTCAATTTGGGAGCTCATGGTACATCATCATCCAATTAAATAAAAGCAGTTACATCATGGAACAATGAGAAAACAATATTATGCCACCTTGTCATTAATGAAAATTATGATTGGATGATGAAATCAGCTTCACATGTCTTCCAGAAAATCCTTCCAGTAGTAGATAGTTTGGGCACAGATTCTTATGTACGCCCCACTTTTAATATTTGAATTAAACTCTTCTAGATTTCCATTTTGGCATGAATACATATGCAAGTCCCCCTTTTGATTTATTTAATCCTGAAAAACAAATATCATCATTAGTTGCTCACATGTTAAAAATCCAATCCAAATTAAACTTAAATAAAATTTTGGTCTTTTCAAAAAAAACTTATCTTTTTAATGGAAACTTTCCATTTTCAGAAATTTTTCCATTTTGGAAATTTTTATTTTCAAAATTTTTCTCCATCTCAAGAATTTCATTTTGAGAACATTTTAAAATTTCAAGAAAAAATTTCCATTTTTGGAAAAAAAATGCATTTCGGGAAAAAAATTCATTTTGGAAAATATTTCCATTTTTAGAAAATTTTAGGATTTTGAGGGAGGCATGGAAATTTTGGGGATTTTGAGGCCTTCGCGGAAATCAAGCCATGGAGGAGATTCTAGGATTTCCATTAGGGACAAAAATTAGTGATGATTTCATATGCATTCTCAGGAAAATGACAGGGCAATGGAAATTTCAGAGATTTCCTATGGTGAGGGAATTTCGCAGGATGCTAAAATCTCTGAAATGCAACAAATATGGAAAATCAAGAGGCTAATGGAAATTGGGGATTTCCACGTAGAGAGGAAATACCCAAATTCCCTGCAAGGTCAAAATTCCCTAGACCTCATAACTTTTTTTCTAGAAGGAATTTTTGAAAAATTCAAAAAGCAACTCTACCTAATTTTTTGTCCTCTATCCATGGGTGCAAAAAAAAAAAAAATTCCATTTTTAGAAAATTTCAGGGATTTTGAGGCCTTCGCAGAAATCAGGTCATGGAGGAAATTCGGGGATTTCCATCAAGGATGGAAATTAGCGATGATTTCATATGCATTCTCGAGAAAATGACAAGGCGATGAAAATTTCAGAGATTTCCTAGGGTGAGGGAATTCCTCGAGATGTTAAAATCTTCGAAATGCAACAATTATGGAAAATCAAGAAGTTAACGAAAGTCGGGGATTTCTGCATAGAGAGGAAATACCTAAATTCCCTACAAGGTCAAAATCCCCTAGACCTCATAACTTTTTTTCTAGAAAGAATTTTCAAAAAATTCAAAAAGCAATCCTATCGAATTTTTTGTCCTCTATCCATGGGTGCAAAAAAAGAAAATTTCAATTCTTGGAAAATTTTGGGATTTTGAAGGGGTCTTGGAAATTTCAAGGATTTCCATCAGGGACAGAAATCCCCCTTTTCTGGGCAGGGTCAAAATCCCCTAAACTCCATAACTTTTTTCTAGAAGGAATTTTCAAAAAGTTCAAAAAGCAACCTTGCCTAATTTTTTGTCCTCTATCCACGGGTGCAAAAATATTTACATATAACATTGAAAATTCATTTCAAAATCCCTCTTTTCAAATTCCAAGATAGGCTAATTTCCCTCTAGAGCCTCAAAATGTTGTCACCATCAAACCTAGTCTAGACTTAATCCAAAATAACCTCCCAAGAAGAGCAAAACCAAAATTTGACCAAGCCAAGAGGCAAAGATGCAAAAGAAAAAAAGAGGGTCCCCACCTTTGGTAGGGCATGTATGCACAACACTGCGACAGTCATGCATAGGGCTTGTGGTGGTGCGGTTAACAGATGGGAATGGTGCGATGGTCAAATAACAATGAATGAATGATGTGTTGACATGTAGCATGGATTCATTTGTTGATTTCACATCGTTGTTGTGAATCAACGATAGTTGTAACACCTGATAACCATGTAACTACATTGTAAATTCTAATTTATCATTGGCTAGAAAATCAATGCTACGACATGGAGTTATTTAGCCGACCTGAGGGGTGAGAGTTAGCTAATGTGGTAATTGCTAATTGATGGCTTGTCTTCTGTAATGACTGGAAACTAAATTGGTATGTTTCCACGCATGGTATCCTAAAGAGAGAAGGCTGAGGATGTGAGGCCGAGCAGGGAGAGAGAGAGCTGAGGGCTGGAGCAGGAGAAGGAAATTTTGTTCTAAAGGTGGTAACTTATCCACTCTCTCTATGGATCGAATGTGAAATCTCCCTCTATGTGAATCTGCTCTGTATGCTGTGAGAGAGTGTTGTAACAGAGTGAGGATTGTAAACACTTGAGAGGTTGATCAAAGGTCCGTGAGAGAGAGGATCTAGACTCTATACTATGAGAAGGTATTGTAATAGTGTCAAGATCATATAAGGGGTTATGTTGTCTAGTTTGTCTCAAGAATGAAACATGATGTAATCTCTATAAAGGATTAGTGCTTGAGTTGTATTTGTAACTGTTCTATTGCATGAATAATACAATGGTGATCTGGGCTTTTGGAGTGTGGGGTTTTTACTCGAAAAGGTTTTCCCCACGTAAATTTGTGTGATCTAGTCTTTTGTTCCATCTTTCATATTTATTGGTTATGTTTGTTGAATTTGTTGATGCAAGTTGTTGGAACTGAATTTACATGTGCTTCTCTCATAAGGATTAATGTGGGAAATATATTGTGTTTGATTCCACTTTGTGGCACAGTTATATGTGTCTTTGAGGCAATTTAATGAAATTAAAAGTTACCAAAGGCACTACTATTCTTGGAGGCTTCTCTGAGATGGTCAAAATTTCCCAACAAGTGGTATCAGAGCCTTCTTTTGGTTGTTGGTTCTAGGTATTTCTCCTGTGAAGATTTCTTAGTCTGTCAGGCTTAAGGAAATCTGGAGGAATCTGTTGATGTATTGATCCTTTGGTGAGTGGAAGCCTTGTGGTATTTAGAGACAACACGCAGCTTGAAGAATGGTGAAAATGGAGAAAAAGGAGTTGGTCATGTAGAATTGTTGTGATTTGGGTCTCCTAGTTTGCAGCGGTATAACCTTAATGTATGAGGTGGAATTTTTCTGCTTTGTGGTTGTGTTGCAAGAAAGCTTTCATCTTGGGTGTCTATACGAGAGGCTCCTTGGTGATATGGAGAAGCTTGGGTTGTTTCTAAGCCATGGAAGAGAGTGCTTATGTTGGATGGTGTTTCCTGGTGTTGGAAGCCATTGTTTTCCATTAACCTTGAATGCATGAAGGCTATGGAGTTAATCATTGGATGATTTCAAAGCTTTTGAAATAGCCTATATCCTTCTCAAATGCATGTGCATATTGGTGGTGGTTTTGGAGTCGGCTTGAAATTCGCCTAGGGCTCCTGAACTACTATTTATTTTTAAGGATGTATTGTTCTTGCATGTTCTATGTTTTTGCAAGTTTTACATGATCAAGAAAACTTGTTGATTGCTTGATGGATTCCTATACTATGGTGCTCGTTGTGGACATGTTTGGAAAATCAGATTTGGTCATGATCTGGTGTTGGAGTCTTGGTGTCTACATGGTTATCTTCTTTGATATCTCAGTTTATGATTACTAATGTGATAATGAGTTTGCATGTTTTAGTGATTGAATCTATGAGTTGAGCAATGTTGTGGGCTATCTTTACCTACATTTTTGTAGTGGGACAACTCAAAAGTGGACTGTCAATAGCCACGAGGTTTGAATCTATGATGGTGCAGATCTGTTAGCTGGCCTTGTATGTGGTCACTTATGCATTGGTGTGGTTGCTTCGGGATGAGAGGATGGATGATGTAGAGTACCTAAATAGCCAGCTATGGGGACCTGTAGCATGTATATCACGATGTCATGAAGAGCTTGATATGTTTTTTGGTGTAAGCTTTTGATAGTGATGGTGTTGTCTGCTTGGTATTGTTGTCAGATGGACATGTTGTTGAGTGAACCTGAAGGATTTTTAGATTAGCATATGTTTGGTCATGATGCTTGGAGAGCTCGGGTGTCATGGCTCAGTGGGAGATTTAGTAGTGACTGTGGATTCATCACTTGGTGGTGAATAATCTTCTTTGGTGTTGCAGATGTTGCTATGGACTCTTACATCTTGTTGCTACATAAGGGTTCTTTCACATTTGCATGGACACTATTTGAGGATGTGCAACCTCTTGGAACCATGGAGGACATTTGGAGTATTTGGGTGAGGTGTTGGTGGTGCTTGACAGGTGATATTGGTTTTGAGTTTGTTTTCTTTATGTCATGTTATACTCTTGCTTATGCACTAGAGTTTTGACATTGTGCATTGCACTTGAGACCATGGTATGTTCAATTGGAACATGGTATCTCCCAAGGGGGATGGTAAGGTCATGATGTCATGATAAGTTCCTAATTCAAATGATTGGAGCTTTGACAGTGGTCTAGTAATTATTTGTGTATTGGGTGCTTTGATCATTTTCCTAATACTTAATGATAGCGCAGTGATGCATTTGGATTTTAGCATGAGATTATCAGTTGCCAATACTCATGGACACATGGAGAATGAGGTGAGGTTGTATTTGATGGTTGCTCTTGATGATATTTTAGCAGAAAGTCTGAGGAGCCTACACGTTGGTTGAACATGATTTCAACACAGACCTATGAGGAGATTTCTCTTGGATTAGTCATGATGGCTTGTATATCTTGGAGGAGCATTTTTCTTTTCCCACTCTTGGTCTGTTCGTCAGTGAAGTCTAATTTGAGAGATATTTTCCCATTGTATCTTTCAGATGTGTTTTATGTGTTGGAGTCTTGGTGTCTACATGGTTATCTTCTTTGATATCTCAGTTTATGATTACTAATGTGATAATGAGTTTGCATGTTTCAGTGATTGAATCTATGAGTTGAGCAATGTTGTGGGCTATCTTTACCTACATGTTTGTAGTGGGACAACTCAGAAGTGGACTGTCAATAGCCATGAGGTTTGAATCTATGATGGTGCAGATCTGTTAGTTGGCCTTGTATGTGCTCACTTATGCATTGGTGTGGTTGCTTTAGGATGAGAGGATGGATGATGTAGAGTACCTAAATAGTCAGCTATGGGGACCTGTAGCATGTATATCACGATGTCATGAAGAGCTTGATACATTTTTTGGTGTAAGCTTTTGATAGTGATGGTGTTGTCTACTTGGTATTGTTGTCAGATGGACATGTTGTTGAGTGGACTTGAAGGATTTTTAGATTAGCATATGTTTGGTCATGATGCTTGGAGAGCTCGGGTGTCACGACTCAGTGGGAGCTTTAGTAGTGACTGTGGATTCATCACTTGGTGGTGAATAATCTTCTTTGGTGTTGCAGATGTTGCTATGAAGGACTCTTAGATATTGTTGCTACATAAGGGTTCTTTCACATTTGCATGGACACTATTTGAGGATGTGCAACCTCTTGGAACCATGGAGGACATTTGGAGTCTTTGGCTGAGGTGTTGGTGGTGCTTGACAGGTGATATTGGTTTTGAGTTTGTTTTCTTTATGTCATGTTATACTCTTGCTTATGCACTAGAGTTTTGACATTGTGCATTGCACTTGAGACCATGGTATGTTCAATTGGAACATGGTATCTCCCAAGGGGGATGGTAAGGTCATGATGTCATGATAAGTTCCTAATTCAAATGATTGGAGCTTTGATAGTGGTCTAGTAATTATTTGTGTATTGGGTGCTTTGATCATTTTCCTAATACTTAATGATAGTGCAGTGATGCATTTGGATTTTAGCATGAGATTATTAGTTGCCAGTACTCATGGACACATGGAGAATGAGGTGAGGTTGTATTTGATGGTTGCTCTTGATGATATTTCAGTAGAAAGTCTGAGGAGCCTACACCTTGGTTGAACATGATTTCAACAGAGACCTATGAGGAGATTGCTCTTGGATTAGTCATGATGGCTTGTATATCTTGGAGGAGCATTTTTCTTTTCCCACTCTTGGTCTGTTCGACAGTGAAGTCTAATTTGAGAGGTATTTTCCCATTGTATCTTTCAGATGTGTTTTATGCTTCCTTTCATTATATGGATCTTGAATTGTTGTTTAAATGGTTCTGGAGGATTCATAGTGGAAGATGTATAGCATGGTTTATCTCCTTGACCTTTTTTGTTATATCATCTACTGATGAGAACTAGTAGGAGATGCTTTATGGGCTAATTTCCTTATATGGGAAATGAAGTAGTTTGATCTTCTTTGAGAGGCTTACATCCATGATTTTTTACATGTTACATTTGATATGTTTGATCTTGGTGTTTGAACGATTGGGTGTTGTTATGGCTTCTCTTGGGGTTTTTGAAGGAGATCATACCTGACATAGTTGGTATTTAGAGGTGTGTGTAGGAGGATTTTCTACATGCTCATGATGTGCAAAGGTGCTCCTTTTGGTCTTGGTAGTCTTCCTGGATGTTTGGTTTCACATTACATTGGTTTGAGGTTTGGTGAGAGCTGTAGTGATCACTAGCTTTTGGTCATGTGTTTTCACTCATGTTCTTGGGTGATGACATGGAGCTTCTTAATCTTTTTCCTTTGTTGGGTGTGGAGAACTTGGGAGAGCTATGAAGACTTGTGGTGAGAGTTGTTCTTGTAGTTATTAATTTGTAGGTTGTACATATCAGTGTGGAGTTGATTCCTTGATTCTACATGGTTACACTTTCTATGTGCTATCATTGATAGACTTGTTATGCCTTTGATCTTTTAGATTTGGTGTTACCCATGTAGTGGGAGTTCCTGAATGTGTTTTATCTTCTTTGACTGGTTGGCACATGGAGCTTTCTTTTGGAGTACATGGGTTGGTTATGTTGGTGGCATAAGTTTAATAATGTTCGATACCTTTAAGGTATGGATGATTGGATGTTCCATCACTTGCTGTGGGTGCTATTTTTAGTCACGTGGGTTTATCAGTTGGATGGAAGCAGTCAGTCTGATTATTCTTCTAGCCAATGATTTTATCTTATTTTTTGGAGTTATGGTAGTATCTTTTTGTCGATATCATTGGGATCTTCTTGCTTGTGTTCATTGGACTGGTGCTTATTCACCTTGGCTTGTACCTTTCTTTCATAGGTGGAATGTTGGAAGGTGACAGGGATTGTTTCCTAAACGGTGGACATCTTAGATGTTGTTGTAGAAGTCTTGATGGAGCATGAGAGAATGTTTGAGATCTATGTGGTTTCATGGAAGATTGTTATTGGTTGCAATATTGGACAGTTAGTAGTAATTGGATACTTGATTTTTGTTGCAAATTGTCTGGTAGATTGTTATCTATGGAAACTTGTTGATTGGGTGTCCTGAGTGCTGTTGAACAGAGACTTGGACAAAGTAGGTTCTGAACTGTTGGTGTCAGTGTAATCTCAGTAGTTCCTAAGTGCTCTGGAGGTGCTAGTGTGATCTTCGTCAAGTGGGAGATTGTTGGAATTGTGTGCCTCAATCCCACTAGCCTAAACCTCTAAGAGAGCAATGTTGGTGTGACCATTGAGAAGTCTGGCTAAGTTGTATAAGTGTTACCTTCATGCCTATACTATTTTACCACCATTTTTTTGTAAGAGAGGAGCAATAGCACGATATACCACCATACCACAAGAGCCTTCTAGTTGAGGTGCGATAGTGCGGTGTATACAGCCATACCGCGGAATCTTGTCAACTATCTAGCAGTAGCATGGTATACCGCCATGCCGTAGGAGCCTATTGGTTGTCTAGCGGTAGTGTATTGATACTACTATACCGTGGGTGTCTTCAACCTGTCTAGCGGTAGAGTGGGGAAATGTTTGTATCCCACAATTCTACCTTTACCGTGGTACTGTTGAGGGCACTCAAGAGGGCTACAGGCTGGCGATATGGTGATAGGTGACCTGCCATCCCATGACAGTCATGCATAGGGCTTGTGGTGATGTGGTTAATGGATGGGAATGGTGCGATGGTCAAACAACGATGAATGAATGATGTGCTAACATGTAGCATGGATTCATTTGTTGATTTCCCATCGTTGTTGTGAATCAATGATTCTTTGGACCAACATTTATAATTTGGAGCTGATAGTTGTAACTACATTGTAAATTCTAATTTCTCATTGGCTAGAAAATTGGTACTACGACATGGAGTTGTTTAGCCGACCTGAGGGGTGAGAGTTAGCTGATATGGTAATTGCTAATTGATAATTTTTCTTCTATAACAATTGGAAACTCAATTGGTATGTTTCCACACATGGTATCCTGAAGAGAGAAGGTCGAGGCCATGAGGTTGAGTAGGGAGAGAGAGCCAAGGGTTGGAATAGGAGAAGGAAATTCTATTCTGAAGGTGGTAACCTATCCACTCTCTCTCTATGGACCGAATGTGAAATCTCCCCCTATGTGAATTTGCTCTGTATGTTGTGAGAGAGTGTTGTAACAAAGTCAGGATTGTAAACACCTGAGAGGTTGATCAGAGGTCCATGAGAGAGGAGATCTATACACTGTATACTATGAGAAGGTATTGTAATAGTGTGAAGATCATATAAGGGGTTATGATGTCCAGTTCATTCCCAAAATGAAACATGATGTAATCTTTGTAAAGGCTTAGTGCTTGAGTTGTATTTGTAATTGTTCTATTGCATGAATAATACAATGGTGATCTAGGCTTTTGGAGTGTGGGGTTTTTTTACCCAAAAAGGTTTTCCCCACGTAAATCTGTGTGTTCTAGTCTTCTATTCCATCTTTCATATTTATTGGTTTTGTTTGTTGAATCTGTTTATGCAAGTAGTTGAAACTAGATTTACATGTACTTCTCTCATAAGGATTAATGTGGGAAATGCACTATGTCTGATTCTACTTTGTGGCACAGTTGTACATGTCTTTGAGGAAATTTAATGAAATTAGAAGTTACCGAAGGAACTACTATTCTTGGAGGTTTCTCTGAGATGATCAAAATTTCCCAACAGAGACACCTTCTTTTCCCTAACACTTAAAAGGTGCAAAAGAACATCAATATACTTTATTCTTATATTTGAAATTTCTTACCACTGATATTGAAAAAAGAGCACCTTCATGTATTGAGCACATGAGGTAGCCTCTAAGAAATAAGCTAAATCCTCCACTAGCAAGGAAAATGATATTCAACTATGGAGAAAATTCAAAATAGCAAAAGACCCCAATGTTATGAATACTATAAAAGAACATAGAAAGAAAGGGGGTAAAAGACTAATTATGCAGTCCACATCGGTTCCAAAAGTAGTGGAAGATGTAGTCTAGACTTGTGCCTATCAAAGAATGGTGATGAACTTGGTAATGGTGAAATTTAATTATGTGTTTAATTTAAGGAAATTTTGTATTTATAAATAGTATAATTTAATATAAAGGGGTTAATTTATCTTTTTTTTAATACTTTCTTCTAAATAAATATTTATATTCATTTAACATCTATTTTTTTTTTATTTATTCATATAATTATATGTTAAATTCTTGTTTATATATCCATCATATTCAAATATGCACCTACTCTTATATAATTAAATTAGCCACATAAATTTGATTGCTTACTAACTTTAAAATATTTCTAGGATCATGAGGTAATGATTCTTTGTCTTCTTTCCTTGAGGTAACTAAGTCATATGCTAGTATTTGAATCCATTCAATATTATTCATTTTAATAAATTTATAATATATATTCTCTCTCATCCTAAAATATTGAAAGAGTAGTTAATAGTTACATATCAATTTAATTTTTCAAAATGAGTAATGAATTTACAATCATCATTTTAGAGCCCTTATTGGTTATCATTGAATATTTGCAAACCTTTTTAAATTTTGACTTAGGAGAACTTGTCTCCTTGCAATATACTCAAAAATATTTCAAGGTATAATTAAATATCGTGATTACCAAAAAAAGGCAGAAGACAAAGATGCACATTGGGCAAGGAAAATAATAAAATTCCACTATATACAATGACAATTCTAGGCTCAAAGGAATACTCCAAGACCATGAACTTATCTTTTTACAAAATATAGAGTCAATACAAAATTTAAAGAATTCATTTGATAGACATTCATCATCGCTTTGGAAACATATTTCTATCTAATATCCAAAAAATTGTTAGACACATGCACTTCATTCATAAAACTAATTATTTTTTATAGTAAATTTTATGAATTAATTTTGAAATTTATTGAGTTTTTTAAATACAATTAGCAATATAATAGTACAAATAGGAAAATTGTAGTAATTCATAGTTAATATATAATAAAACTTACTTACTATTGAATGTTATTCATGGTTTTGTAAGGCTACATGAAAAGAATGTCCTACATTAAAAATATAGAAATTAATTCCATACAAAATGATCTTGAAATTAATAAATCTATTATTTACAATTCAACACATAATGTGAATAATTCAAAATAAGTGTATTATAATTGTTTTTTGAATTTCGTGATTAATTTTCTTAAGAGAAGTCATACAATGATTAATTTCTAAAATTCAATATATGATTTATTACTTTCATGGAGACCACGCATTTATCTCATCATATATATATATTATAGAATATTTAAGTGATAAAATTTTATGATGAATAATACACTTTTTATATTAAATTATATAAAAATACAATTCAAAAGTCTATATAAATAATGCATGAAATGATATCCAACACCCAAAAAATTGTACAAAAGAGAAATATTAAAAAAAGAAAAAATCCTCAATTAAATTAAGAAGTTAATCACATTAACCTCAAATTTATATATAACCACCATCAATCATCAATAACAATTTCCAGGCAAACCATGTGCAAATAAAGATGATCTTACGAATAATAGTATTGAAGTAATATGGAAGATGCGTATTAGTTATCCAAAACTGATGAGATAATAAGCCTAAAATCCATGAAAACATTTTCCAAAATTTTCCATTCAATCCATACACAATGCATAATGAATATATACTATTACTTTCAATTGACTTAAGAAAAATGCGACAAAATAACAGAGTTATCATCAATCTAGCTGGACTCGTTTGGCATCAATGTTTGATTATGAGTGCGTTGAAATCTAGAAAAGCTAACGTGCTTGGGACGCCATAAGGTTCAACTATCGTGGGATGGTGGTTGGTCATCTTCCTCTCCTAAACTAAAATTTCATTTCAAACGGTTGCTTTAGATGGGGAGAATCCAGGGAATGTAAAATCAATAGTCTATTCTAAATTATATTAGCACACGAAAAGGTAAACGGTTGTTGTTTTGGGTAGCAGAGACAAAATTTCTCCAGTAGTTGGAAGAGAAATGATAAGAAGTGTGATGGCATGTTCTTCCTTGCACAACCTACTTCATGCATTCCTTTTCTTTTTAAATATATTAACAAGTACTTTGTTCTTGAAAACCGCCATTAAAGGCCTTACATTCTTTGTCGGCCTTGGTGTATAAAAATATCGCAGTCTGCTGTACACGCACGCATTCTTCGATCGTGCTGGGCCAATGCTTTTCCTCTGGTACGCCAGATTTCCTTCTCTTTCTCTGCACGGCTCTATGATATGTTTTAGGCCAGACTGTTGTCGAGATTATTATTCTTTCTGATTAGCAAGAATTTGTCTAATATTTATATCATCGCCATGAATTCAAGTGGAGACGTGGCCTTGAGAAATCTATATCTGAAGCGCCTTGTTGGGGCCCTGAATGCCCTTAACAACCCCACCACCAGCAATCCAGGCTCGGAAGAACAAGTTGAACGCTCAGCTCGCAATATTAAACTGGCGGCGGATGTATCCCTTGCTCTCACTGTAAACCGCGCAGCATGGAGCCGCGCCCTTCTCAACAGAATCTCTGGTGAAAAGGAAAACAGTCTTGCACTCAGAAAAATCGTGGGGCATAAACAGTTCCAAGCCCTAATTGCTCAGAGGGCGAGGTGCCATTCTCGTTTGAAACGAGCGCATCTGCACCAACACGTGAGTTCGAATGCATTTAGAGACAAGTACAGTAAATCATTATACAGACTGTTGTGCTCTAAGAGAAAGGGTTCTGCAAACTCATCGAGTGCAAGGCAAGTTAAAACGCGTACAAAGCAGCTGCAAAGCCTGGTGCCTGGTGGGAAATCAATGGACACCTCCTGCTTGCTTAGAGAAACGGCCGATTACATCGCTTCTCTTAAAACACAGGTAGATGTTCTGCAACTTCTCGTGAATTCTGCCACTAATAAGCAATCCCCAGTTTGATATTTTCTGTAACACTACTTATACAAGAGACCCAAAGAAAAAAGACGAAAAGTAATCTTCTTGGTGCGTGTCTGGGGCAGTGTATATGCTTTTCCAATCGAATTGGTGTTTTTTATTGTCAGCAACTGCAGGTTATTCTTCAATTCAGGGACTTCGTATGTCTAACTTGATTTGCTTGTATAGTTATATTATTTCATTAATATGGGTTTGCTTTGCAAAGCACAGCCATATAGCTAGGTAGCTTTTTATCACGTTCTTTTACTGCTTCAATTTTAAGATCCATTATTGTCCACCAAAGACTCTGGAGTCTGCAAGATTTAAAAGAGCGATCCAGATTAAGCAATAAATCTAGAAATTTTAAGAATGGTATGGTGATATGCAATCGGTTGCATCCATTCCAGAGCCTTTTTGTTTTCTTCAGCAATTGTATTATCTGGCTGTTGCTTTCATTATTCTTAATCATCTTATTATGTCATTAATCTTATCATTTTCAGAAGCAATTGTAAGGTTCTTTTCTTCTTTGGTTTTCTAAATAGTAAAGAATATACAGACATCATGGAAGCCAGAGCTTCACCATTTCCCTTCTGTGAGCTGTATGGCAACAAAGAGACCTTCTGGAAAGGTCAGTGTCACCACCAAACCTCCACGCCACACAGTGTCACTACAGGTAATGCTCTCATAATGTCAACAAATCAACCCATTGCATTGCAAATCTCGACAACAAACCGACACATCACTAAGAAGGCGAAATGTCACCTGTTACCAAATATAATAGGTAGTGTAATAAAGAACAGGCGACCTACTTATACTTGTAATCATTATTATTAGACGACCTACTTATTTTTGTTCCCTGTTTTCTTCTATCTTAATATCAAATTTGTAACCAGACTATTTCTTTGTCATCGAAACTTCTATATTGAGACCTTATACAGTTGAATTATAAAGCTGCCTTGAATGTGTGTGAAATAGTTGCACAGAGCTAACAAGGGGAGAAAGAACGTCGTCAATAGACTTTAGTGTTATGTATATACCAGTTTGAAATTTCTTACCACTGATATCGTGCGAACCTGACCTGAGGTAGCCTACACGTACTAAGCCAAATCATTCGCAGCCAAGGAAAGGGACATTCTGCTATGGAGAAAATTCAAAACAGTAGAAGGCCCCAAAAGACTACTTATGCAGTCCACATCGGTTCCAGAAGACGTGGAACATGCTAGTCTAGACCTGTGCCTATCTAAGAATGATGATTAACTTTGTAACATGGTGAAATTTATTGTGTCCTTTTATAAATAGTATAGTTCAATGTAAAGTTAGGTTAATTTATCTAATTATATATATATATAGATATTTATATACATTTAGTACATACTTTATTTTAAAATATATATATATTTGTCTCATTTATATATCTATCATATTCTTCTATGTACTTGTTCTTATATAATTAAATTAGTCATTTAAATCTGATTGTTTACTAACTTTACAATATTTTTATGGTCATAAGGTAAGTGTTCTTTGTCTTCTTGCCTTGAGGTAACTAAACATACATTTGGTGAAATTTTGATGTCATGTGATTGTATTTAAAGACATTCGATACATTTATTTTAAGACATTTACAATACAAATATTTCCTTCCATCCTAAAATATTGAAAGAGTAATTAATAGCAAAACATATATCACTTTATTTTATTAAATGAGTAAAGAGGTTGCATACATCATCCTAGAGCCCTTGTTTGTTATTATTGAATATTTGTGCATCTTTCAAAAGGTTGACTTAGGAGAACTTGTCTCTTTGCAATCTAATAAATACTATATCAAGGTATTCTTAAATAGCACGATTATAAAAAAAAGGTAGAAAATATCGAGCCAAATTGGACAAGAAAAATAATAGAATTCCACTATGCACAATGATGACTCTATACTCAAAGAAGTAGTATAAGACTATGAACTTGTCATTTGGCAAAATATAGATTCAACACAAAATTTGAGGTATTCTTACATCACTTTCTAATAATATTCCTATCTAATATCAAAAAATTTGTTGTTGACACATGCACTTTAGTCATAACACTAAGCACCACTTCTTATTTTTAAAATTTCTTATTAATTATCAAATCTTAGTCCAAACTAGTATTAACTAATATAAACTAATTTATACTTGATTGGTTGCATTTACTCCTAAGCAATTATTTTTTTAGTGGCATATATTCACCAATTGACTATTAGTTGAAATTGGAGATTCAAAATTTGGCTAATACTTACAAAATATAAGGTACCTTGAATCATCACATTTTTTACAATATTTTGTTTTAGTCTTGGTTAAATCGCTACAATATTTATTTTATTAAACTTTTAAACTCAAAAATTCACCACAATATTTGATACCTAATCAGGTCAAATTTGTCTAAATTTGATGTTATAGTAGACAATGGAATTAAATTTTCACTAATATTATACAATGATTGGTTACTTTAGGACCATATCACCAATTTTTAATCACCACCATTGGTTTTATTTATAAGCTAATGGTTGAGGTCATATTCCATGGGTTAAAATCTACTCATATAGCTCCAATGCCAATTAAGTTCAAAATTGTGTTTGGATCATTGAAGATTTATAATTTAACAAATGAATTTTAAATTCTATGGGTCAAAATGTACCTACAAAGCTCTAATTCCAATGGGGCATGAAATAGAATACAAAGTGTTAGATTATAGATAAAATAAATAGTGGTGAAAAAGTATTTAGGGTCAATTTAAAACATTCAATGCTTGATTTAAAATATTAAGGAATTAAAAAATTATAGGTCCACAAGCACTACACCTTAAACTAGTCAACCACTACCCCCTGAGACCCTTACTTTTCCAAAAGAATTTAAATTTTTAAAAATTGAATGATTTTCAATGGTAATTAAGGCATTTTACTATTTTTTCAAGATTTGTCAAAATTTTCTATAAATTTCTAATGATCTAAAAAAAAATTCAATAAAATTAATATAACTTTCAATAAAAGGAAATATTCTTCAATAGAAATCAATTATTTTTTTTAGAAAATGAAAGATTCATCAAGATTTTATCTCTTTTTAGATGGCTTCTTAAATGTATCATTTATCTTGAGAGGTTCACTTAATAAATAAACTACATAGCACATGTGGTCATAGGGACCCATAAACACACCTAATTTCATTTCTAGCCCTCAAATATGTTTTTGATACCATTTTTTATAAATTATTAGAATTAATATACCTCCATATTTTTATTAGGTATCTTATGTACCTTATTTTGTTACATTTTCTAAGCCCCTATTATTTATACCTTATCAACCAATCAACCAACAGCCTACCCATCCATACATCCAACTCAAAACTAGGTTTAATTGTCATCCAACATATTAAAGCCTCAACATAGAAAATTAGATGGGCAATGATTAATATAATCTTGCATAAATATTTGATTTGAAACTAATTATATATATCTCACCTCCTTAACATTTGGCATGTCGACTCTAATAATTAATACCCTTAATAATATATATTTCAATTATAACATATATTTTTATGAATCTAACGGAAGGGATTTACGAATAATTAATAATTCTTTTGGGTACAATCATGGTATTATGAAAAAAAATTAATACGAATTTAAAAAAAATTTGTAGGATTTTATTAATCATAGATTACATTAGTGTGACCATTATTTCCTTTATTAAGTAAATTAAAATTTGGAAAGTAGTGGCCCTAAAATTATGAGACTTGACATAAAACAAGACTCAGTGGTAAAGAAAAAAAAACCATAATTTTAGAAAGACCATCATAATGCATATGATTTACTCTAATAAACCTATGGAAAGTGATCTATAGATAATTTAGAATATCACTTACAAGTAACTCTCCCCTTTTACAAATCCCAATCCCCACTATCTATTTATATTTGTGTAAGGGGAATAATGGGAAGTGATTAAAGACTACAATTAAAGCAATTATGATTGGAAAACATCAAGAACCCACAAAAGAAAGATCAATTATACTCATTAAACAATGAATTTGAATGAAATGAATCTGTGAATAAAACAGAAATTAAGAATTTAATTCTAATCAAGAAAAATTATTCAAAAAACAAGAAAACCTAATACTTTATTGTTTGGAATTGTACCAATTTGATATGTAGATTTCTCAATTGTGCATAAACCATGTTACAAAATCTTGGTTGATGATGATATTGATTCAAAAATGATCAAAATGATGATAAATAAATTATTTCTAAAATGTAGGGAAAAGGGATCCCTTTTGGTTTTTGGCCTTAGGGTTTGACACCTTTCCCAAATTTCATTAAATAGGGGGGTAGTATGAGGTGGATGCATAATTAATTTAAAATGCAAGGATGGAATGAAGGCTTGATGGATTTGGACAAGGTATGAGATGGAATTACAACCTGAAAGGTAACTAAACTAGCCCTTAAACAAACTTGGAAATGTCCTCGGGATGAAATCCAATGATTTAACTATGTTAACAATGCAATTTTCTATTTTGATGCAAATAAAAAAAGTATAGAAGTTCACGGAAAAATTCAAACAACAAAATTGGGAAAAGAAGGACACTATGCACCTATGGTTCAAATTTGGGGTAGAAAATGGAGGATATAGCATTGCAAGTATGAGTAGTTGGTATTGACTATATTGTTGCATTAATGATGCTTTGATTAGTTGCATTATATTTTCATTAGTAAGCTACTAGTGTCAACCTCTAGTGTTGCTTCAATAAGATTTTTTCTATGGTTGAGGGAGTGATAGAGATGATGAGGATGTGTTTTTGGTGCTTGGTCTCCAAGTTATTTTAAGAAAACTTGATAAAAAGAGGAAATAGTGAGTTGCAATGTGTTTTTGGTTGAAGAATAGTGTTCTAGTGGCACTCCACATTTCTTCTAGGTTGAAGATCTACCTATGCATTTCAAGTATGTTGATTAGAGGTATTCAAAGGTGTTGTATCCAAAATTTGGTGTGCTGGATCGTTGTGCAAAAGTTGTGTTCACTAGCGTGTGAACAGTGTATTACAGAGATGTTTGGGAGAAATATTTTTTTCTCTATGTTTCTCTGCAATTTTGTTTTAAGTCTTGTATATTTGAAGGTGTGTTGATAGTGTTGATATCTTTCGTCAATCAAACTTGTTTAAGGTTTGGTGCTTTGGAAGTTAGTTTCTTAAATTGTAGTGTATGGAAAAATTATTTGAGTGTATTGTGTACATTCTTCAAGTGAAACATGTTGCAAAGGAGTTTGTTGAATTTTAAGGATTTTTTGAATATTCTAGATTGTGGTTAGGTGACATTTTTATCTATGAGTTTTTGTTGAATCAAAGGAACTATGCACTTAAAATTATAATAGTGTTTACACTATTTGCACCGGATGTGTATTGTTTGTATAAGCATGTTGTAGCATGGTGTTATAGATTTGGGTCCCAAATAGGGAGTGGTGTGGTCTGCTTTCACTTTTATCCGCCACGGAAGTGTTTTGGTACTGACCTAATTTGAATTTGCACAGTTGATATGTCTAGGATAAATCATATATCAATCAAGTATTATTTTCTAAGAGAAAAGGTTCCAAATGAAGAAGTTAAATTAAATTATGTTGAGACAAAAGAATAGATTGTAATTATCTTTACTAAACCCCTCCCAAAGGAAACATTTGAGTATCTTAGGTAGAAGTTGGGAGTGATATCTCCCTCTTAATTCATAAGAGGAAGTACAAGTTCAGGGGGATCTAATCAATGTTTCATTCATGAATCCCTAAAGTGATAATGTTGAAGGATTTCATAAAATCATCTGAATATTTTAAATTTTTATACTAGATTCACTATTGTGTTATGATTCCCTAAAAAAAATAACACAAATTATTTGTAACAAAGTGTGGTAAGATATAGTGGATTGAATATATAACATAGGGGGAGAGAAATCCTAAATCAAACTATCTTAATCGTCCCTTTGTTATTGATTTCAAAGGGGGAGAAAGTAATGAAATGGAAAAATATAGGGGGAGAGAGAGATGAAATGTATTGTAATGCAATACAACTCAACTGTGGTCTAGAACATCAAGCTATGAATAGAGAAAGTTGAAAAGAGATATGAAAGAAGATGGAATTATAATGCAAATTTGGATTGGTCATTTCTTATTTTTCTATCAATGACAAAGGGGGAGATTGTTGAACATAATGTTCTCATTAATTTCAAAATGTTGCTAAATATCATTGGTGTCAAAGATATGTAAAGTAGTATGTTGGTTGTAGATGTTGTAGAATGTTAATGTTATCATTACATGGAAGTCTAGGTACATGTGGTATTGGTGGTTCTTATTTATCTACTACTATTATGAAAGTCTGGAAATGTTTGTGGTAGTGTTCTAAAGTTTTTTGCTCAGAAGTAGAATATACCCTATACTAAATTGTCATTATTTTTGGTACTACATTCTACCACTATTAATTTTTATGGCGAATAGTTTGTAATTTAAGTAAGTATACACATGAAGTGTCTTAATCTACAATTTCATTGAACTTGAGTTATATATCTATAAGATAAAAGTGACAAAGTAAATTTTGTGTTTGTTGGATAACTATGAATAATGTCTAAGTATTTGTGTTAGAGAAGGGAAGTGTACACCATCTAGAGGAAGTATGTGAAGCTAAAATAGGGCTAGTTAATATCATGGAAGGAAATATATGACATCAGCTTACACTGTGGTAACAAATTTGGTTTGGCATCGAGCCAACTACACGTTCATATCATTTTGTCTTAAGGTGTATCCTTTGATGACGTGGCTTATTACGGATGGTGTTAAAGGGTCCTAATATGACATTTAGATATTGTTAACATGATGGAATGGATATATATATTGTGAATATTTTCATGAAAAGGTGTGTGTGTGTGTATGTGAGTGACAAGTAAAGAAGGGTTTGTAATGAAATTGTGAAAGTGGTATGAGTGTGGAGTAAATTTATATGTCGAAAAAATTGAGACATCATTAAAAGATGTGTTCACTTGTTGATGTAGATTAGGTTGAGTGAAAGAAGATCTAAATTTTCTTTTATAATGTGAGCATGAAGCCTCTTAATCTAAGTTGCTTCTCAATGGTTGTGTTGTAGCTCAGTCGTAGAAGATTGGTGTCTCTTATAGGTTGGTGTCTACAAAATAAAATTCATAGGGGATTGGTGTCTCATGTGTGTTGGTTCATGTAAATTATAATTCAAGGGGATTGGTTTCTTCCTTTGGGGTTTTAATTCATGTGGGTTAGCACCTACAAAATTAATGTAAGTTATATATTATTTTGTGAGGTTGTATTTGGGTAGTAGTTCCCAGCAACTATTCTCACCGTAGTTTTTCCCATTTGGGTTTCCATATAAATTTGGTCTTCTCTTGTATGGATGTGCTCATTACTTGCATTACCATTGATTATGTTATCATTTTTTAATGAATGTGGTGATTTAAATTTAAAAAAAAATACTAATTCACCCCCCTCTTAGTAGTTGTGTGTCTAACACTTTTATCCCTTACATTCCTATGGTGTGCTCATTAGCATGGTCATCGGTACTCTTTTCTTCTAAACAATGTGGATTATCCACTTTTTTCTCTATTTTTTATCCTTTGCATTCCAATGGCATGCTCATTGGTACTGTGACCTTCTTCCCATGTGTGTCACAAAAAATAATATTTCTTGCTCAATTTTGGAATAATTAATGACAATTTGGACTTAACGAGGCCTTGATTTAGTGTTGTGATGTGTTTTACACATCTACGTTAGGTCTTGGTCCCTTGAAAACTAAATAAAATTCATTTATTGATGTCTTGTAAAGGTGTTGTAAGGTGTTGTTAAAGACTTTCACACTTTTCTAGAATTTTATTAAGCATCCAAGTCTAATGGACCTATTTTCCTTAATTCAATGTTATAAAATATATTTAATTGCATTATCACATTAATCTAGAAGGCTTTTAAATTAAACCTAATTATATCTAGTGTTGTAATGTGTCTTACACATTCACATTGGATGTTGTTCATTTCTAGGCTATGTGGACTTCATTTTAATGTTGTAAAGTGTATTTAATCACACTTTCACATTGGAATTTGTGTCCCTAGCCCTAATCACCCTTTACATCATCATTAGTAGGCCCTTATGGCTCCATGTTGTGCATCGCAAGGCTTAATTTGATCAAAGACCCAATAAAATCAACATAAAAATTGAAATTCTTCATTCCTCAACAATCCAACTAGAAAAAGAGCCCCTATGGGACTAAGTCATCCATCTAGGTGAATGAGTCCCATCTAAGTGGGACTAAGTTTCCCAACTTGGAAAATTAGTCCCATTTGGGCTATTTTCAAGGTTTGAGTGAGAAAAATTGGATTTTAAGTTTATTTTTCCTCCATGTCAGCCTTGGGGGTCAAATTAGCAGGCATTTTAGGTGGATTTCCTATATAAACAAGCTTCTAAACCCTAATTCATGCACCTAATCATTTTCATTCATCATTCATTATCTCTCTCAAGTCAAGAAAGTTAGGGTTTTAGCATTCTAAGTCATCAAGATAACTTTCTAAGGCATTCAAGGGCGGATTCTTCATCCATTGTTGCAAAAAATCAAGATCTATCATCATGACAAGTTTTTAATCCATTCATTTCATGTTCATTCTTCCTCTCATTTATTCATTTGGTTTAATTACCTAAAAAGTGTTTGACCAAGGCAAACCCCTATTCCCTAACATTCAACATTTCTCTTTCTTTCTTTATGTGTTTGTAGATTTAGGCACTATGAAGGTTTGGAAATCTATAAACAAATATTTTGGCACCCTGGGGTCTTTCTATCACTTTTAGGGTTTTTCACCTAAAAGAGGAAAGATGGGCCAAAATGCAATGTAAACATTCAAATATTAATGTAATATGGATGATATATGCCTAGATGAGATGATCTAAATGAAAAATATTGATGAAATAGATCACTAATTGAATGAAAACTAAAGAAATGCAAGATGTTTGAAAACACAGTGAAGTATGCAAAAAAACCTAGAAAGATGAATAGAAATGCAAGTAAAACAAAATAGAAACTTGTAAAACTAAATTTGTGTACTTGTAAAATTCTAAGGACTAGAAATAACTCTAAAAATTTGGAAATTTTCACTTTTTGACTGATTGGGACTCATTCGCCAAACTAGGTGAATTAGTCCCAGACAAGGGTTTTTGCTCAGAAGTCCATTTATGTCAAAAGGGTACTGGAATCTACACTATGCTCTGATAGAAACCTCCAATGGGAATCATTCACCACTAATGTTGAATTAGTCCTTTTTCCGTTTTTCAAAAATTAAAGTTTCAGATCTGCACTTTGTCACCTGCACTGCACTTCCAGACTGAATCTTGGATTTCAATCTTCAAAAACACCTACAAAATAGAATATAATTTGTTTTCTAATGGGGTTTTTTCCTTGGTCAAACCCCTAATTTGGTAATTAAACCTTGGATGGATAATAAAATCTACATAAAACCCTAGCCCTAAGTGTGTCTAAGACTAGGAAAATATGATGTAAGTCAAAACCATATTCTAATGTGCTAGAATAAAATGTTTAGATAGAGCTTGAATAATGTAAGAATTCAACGTAAGAAAACCTACAACATTCCAAATGAATATTAATGACATGAAAATATTAAATCTAAAGATATAGAGAAAATGGATGATGGAATCACTTTGAAAACAATTCTTTAGGTGTGATTTGATGGCTAGTTGCATCTCCTCAACCTAGATTTCTCCATGATTATCCATAAGAATCCATGCTCAACTCTTTGAAATGTTGCATCTTGAATAGGAAGTGAGCTTGAAGACTTGCAAAAACCCTATCTTTCTACCCTAAAGCTTCAACTTTGTTGTAGAAAGACTAATGAATCTTCTTGTGGAAGATATTCAACACTTGACTTTTGATTTTGCTTGTTAATAATGACTAGAAGATGTGAAAAATGACCTAAAAGCACATATTTATAGGCATCAATACCTTATTTCTCATTATTTAGACCTAAGAGGCTGAAATCCACTGAAAATTTGAATTAAGTCAGTGATTTTCCCGCTTAAAATTGAAAATTCCCCCAAAAGGGACCCATTTTCCACCCTTGGTGAATGGGTCCCACTAGAGGGGACTCATTCGCCCAAGGTGGCGAATGGGTCCCACATGTGGTTTTCGGAGGTGATTTTTTGAGATATGAATGATTTAAGCATTATATGTTGGTATTTTTATGATTTTTGAGTGAAATGGGCCTCGAGATCAAAAATAATGAACATTAGTGGCCTATAAATGTAGTTTTTAAGGGGTGATTGGTGCAAGGGTTTCTAAAATAGGACTAAATTAGGCCACAAATTGTACTTCCTACAAAGGATTACAATTTATGTGTCCACAGTTATCACCCACTTTAGCGCTCATATGACTCTATGTGCATATGTAAGCTAAAGGACTCCAAACAGTATACTTTATTGCATAAATGGATACTCATTCAAAAGATGGGAGAATGAAGCCCCCAGTGTAGTTATCTGCAAAACCACAACATTAGGAACCACATCCTGCAACACAAATTCATTAGTTGTCCAAAAATCCTCTTATCTGACTTCTAGAAATCAAAATTGAGGGTAGATGTATGCCCAGCTTGAT
This sequence comes from Sequoia sempervirens, assembly GCA_007258455.2. NCBI lineage: Eukaryota > Viridiplantae > Streptophyta > Pinopsida > Cupressales > Cupressaceae > Sequoia > Sequoia sempervirens. The sequence continues at coordinate 86,342 of VDFB02373544.1, forward strand.
TTCGCTTGCTTTATAGAGGTGGAATCAAGGTAGCAATCTAGCCACATTAAATAAGGAACAATCATATCATAGGGCTTTTCCAAGTACTATGCCACATAATGATAGACAATTGATGGTGTCAAGTGTGGAATCACGATTCCAACACATCAAATGGTGTCAAAAATGGAGTTCCCTAGCACTTGTTATGGTGTTTTGAAGAAAAAGTACTTTATTAACTCTTTAGATAGGAATAACCCTAATTTAATGCATAAGAGTAAAAGGACTGAAAAGAGTGAAAAGAGGTAAAAGGGGAGTAATTTTTCACTTACTATTCCTTTTACCTTCTTGTAGTGTGAGAGTGACAAGTGAGACGAAAAGATGTCAAGTAGACGAGATTACAGGCCTTAACAACTGGATTTGCTTTGAGACTAGGTGGCATGCATTGAGCAGTATCATGAGGTGAGTCAATTTTGTGACCTTTGCTTAGTGTTTTTGCAATGATTTAATTATTTTTAATGAATTTATAAGTTAATTTAGGATCTTGGAAAAAAAGTTTGCAAAGTGTTCGGGCCTTTCTTCGCAAAGTGTCCCATTTTTTTTCCAAAGTGTCCCTTTTGTTTGCAAAGTGTTTTGTTTCTTCACAAAGTGTCCCATTTCATCGTGAAGTGTCGCGTTTCTTTGCGAAGTGTCCCAAAAGGGTTCTAAAGTGTCTAGGGCCTTTAGGAAAACACACTAGAAGAAATTTAGTACACTTTCATGATGAATAATGTAAAAATTAAAGATATTAGATGATTTTTTAGAGCATATTATTGTAATTTTGGTAGGTACCCGCCTAGTCGTGACAGCGACTAGGGGGAGATAGTTGATATTTTTGAGAGACCTAGCCCCAACACTGTCAACAAAAGAGACATAGCACCTTCAAGATGTAGGCATCTATTCTAGGTGTACCTCATTCCTCCCATGAGGTACCACGATGCTATTCTAATGGCCCTCTACGAGTGTTAGGATGCAGATACATGCACATTTCACCTCCTAACTAGGGAGATGATGATTACCTTAGAGCATGTACACTGTATTCTCTGGGTTCCTATTCAGGGAGAAGGGGTGCACTTCTGAGGAGATTGGTCATTTCACAAGTGAAACGCTAACATGCAATACTACCTTGATGGACCAGTACACGATGAGTGCATAAGGGCGCTAATTGAGCTACCAATGCTACTATCTTCATGACCCATATTGGTGAGATGGATCATGATGCACACTATGGCACTAGTACTCATTCCAAATGGACGAGTGGCCCACCTTCATGGAGGAGTAGTTCACTTGATTAGCGAGATGGCAGAGTACAGGATGGTCTACGCTTGGGGACATTGTATCCTGGAACATTTGTGTTATGATCTGGGTTGATTTTTTTTTTGGGAGATAGACAATATGGGGCATTGCACACTTCTATAGGTTTGGTGCCTTGAGCATATTACATGCACTAGACTTATCAGTTTCCCATGTGCTACAGCTATAGGGTATCCTCGAGCCTTCAACTATCCTCTACAGCGCTTATAGTAGTATGGAGACTTGCATTTTTGGAGAGTGAGATTTGACCGGTTGTAGGAGGATGAGATCCTTTGGAAACCTTATTAGCTGACACTATAGTGGCCAGATCCCATGGGACAGTTGAGAAGGATGCAACTAGATAGATTTTTGGTTGGTCAAAATGACTATGTAGTATGTCCTTTCTATTATGGTCGAGTCATGCGGTAGTTTGGATAGGTTTAGCCATCACCGAGGGCATGTGCCTTTATTAGGAGACTAGTACAAAGTACCCAAAGAGTAGGTGATACCATATGACTCACTATAGAGCATGTTGCTTAGAGTGACTCTGATTTCTTAGATCACAATCAACCTCCAGTCTTTGATGCTAATGATGTCAGTAGCACAGATGATTGTGAGGAGTGGTGGTCAGTGACACAACCAGCTCCTATATTTTTGATGGATGTCCCTATAGGTGATGCAAGACCAATGCCATATGAGGGAGATGAGGCAAAGACAGGGCCAAGGAGGTATGATACAGGGCTACAAACATATTCACTGATGTGATAGATGATGAGTATGATGAGGATGTAGATCCTAACTATGATGGCCAAGATGGAGGAGATGAGGATGAGGATGATGAGGAGGAGTATGAGGAGGAGGATCCACCCCTAAGTGAGATTAATGAGGCAGTAACTAGGGATTGACATGAGTGGGGAGATCCCTCTCCCATCTGTATGATGAGATCATGAGTAGTAGCTGCAATACGCACCAATACTCATAGTCATGGAGAGGCTAGCATGTCCTCCATGCTCCCTACATAGGATGATTTTGATATTGTTCAACCCACTGGAGATATAGGTGATGATATTTGATTTTATGCATGTATGTTAGTGCTTATGCTTCTTTATATATATATATATATATATCATGATGATGTGTACTAATTATGTACTATTTCCACCTTGCAAGAGTGACGAGAGATTAGCGAGAGTTCTACTATCAGGTGGATGCAAAGATAGTGCCTGCATCCATGGAAGAGGAGGAGATGGACCTGAATTATGTGCCCCCACTGATCATGGAGGAGGATTAAGAGTCACTTAGACCATTTGTGAGGCTACACATAGCATACGAGAGTGTGAGGAGATGACTCCTTCAAGCCGAGACTACAAAATAGTCATTCCAAACTCCAACAAAGGTGGAGAAACTATAGGTAGAGGTATCATAGCCACAAATGAAGGGGGAGTAGATAGCAGGCGAGCATTAGGTGGCTCTTGGATGGATACAAGGCCTAGAGTTTGCACTCAGGTTCGGTGGATCGTGCTCCCAATCACATACGACCATCTCTCGATGTCCTACTACTGGATCATGAGCACCAGATCCTAAGGGATCTAGTTCTCACAAACCTTAGTGATATTGTATATGGGTATGTGCAAGATCATCATGGAAAAAAAAGGCCCTTAAGTGGTAATAAAATTTTGATAAATCAAAGTTAGGAAACTTGATGTAAAAATTTGAATAAGTTATCTATATTATTTAAAAAATATGTAAGAATAGAATATGTAGCAAATTGAATATAGTTTCTAAACTACTAAGGTGAAAATTTGAAATTTCAATGCAGAGTACTTAAATTTTAGGGAAAAAATAAGTAGGTTTCTGTCTAACCACCTAACCACAATAAAATGATAATATTTTTTTATAAGATTTTGGATATAGGTAGAGGACTCATGTCCCAGCGTGATGCATATTTTTTTGTAATTTTTTTCCAAGTAAATAATTAATTACGATTTTTCTATTGCAACTTTTAAAAAATATAAAAACTTGTATGTCTGACCACCTTAACTTGGTCAAAACTTCAAGAAATTCAAATTTATTTATTTTAATCCTATAGTATGCAAAGCATAGAATGTGATGTATGTTTCAGATTTAAAAAATATGACATTGTTTGAAAGTTATAGATGTTTTTCAATCATCCTATTAATCATGAGTTTAGCCGTAATTCAAATAGAAAATTAATAATAATTATTTATTAAATTCATTGTAAATCACAATTTATATTGGTGGAAAGCTAAGAATCTCCTTTAAAAACCCTTTTCATTTCATCAATTTTGGGTTAAAAAAAAGTCGTCAGCCACGTGGGTCATCATATCACTTACATATCGCCACTTTTTGGCCCATCATGATCCTACACATACCCATATTGTGATTAGATGTACATAAAAATTTGGATGGGTATGTGTAGGATCATGATGGGCCAAAAAGTGGTGATATGATGGGTATGTGTAGGGTATGTGGCTAATGACTTTTTTTACCCAAAATTGATGACACAAAAAGGGTTTTTAAAGGAGATTCTCAACTTTATACCAATATAAATGATATTTTACTTTGAATTTAATAAATTATTATTATTCATTTTCTATTTGAATTATGACTAAAGTCCTGATTGATAGGAGATTGAAAAAAATCTATAGCTTTCAAATGGTATCACATTTTTTGAATCTGAAACATGTATCACATTTTATCCTTTGCATACTATAGGATTAGAAAAACAAAAAATGAATTTCATGAACTTTTGACCAAGTTAAAGTGGTCAGACATACAATTTTTTATACTTTTTAAAAGTTGTAATAAAAAATTCATAATTAATTATTTACTTGGAAAAAAATTACAAAAAAATATGCATCACATCGGGACATGAGTCCTCTACTTATATCTAAAATCTTATAAAAATATTATCATTTTATTGTGGTTAGGGTGGTTAGACAAACACCTACATCTTATTTTTCCCTGAAATTTAAGTTACTACTACATTGAAATTTCAAATTTTCACCAAATATATTTTTTTTAAATAAACCTAGTAATTTAGAAACTACATTCAATTTGCTACAAATTCTATTCTTACATATTTTTGAAATAATATAGATAACTTATTCAAATATATATAAGGATTTGATGTTTTATGATTTGTATTAATGTGTTTGAAAGTTAAATGGCAATGTGATTAATTAAATAACCTTGGTAAGATTACTTAATTAATTTTTTTATGATTTAACAAAGTTTGTGATCTAAGTAAAACTTATTGTAGTTTCATTTATATACAACATGAAGATTAAGTATGTTATGCTAAATTAAATATATTTAATGATATAACTTATCATAACATAGAAGAGGAGGTTTGAATAGTATGAAACCTAAAGTAATTATAAAAAATAATTAAATAATCACTTTAGCGCTCAAGACATGCAAGATTGATTTGTCAAGAACGAAGCAATGTGAAAGCATATAGGATATGACCCAATAGCTCTAACAACACTGCTTTATTATTCATACTATTCAAAGGGATTAAACATAATACTGAATGAAATACATGGCATTGATAGGTTCTTTAAGGGGTGTTCCATCTAGTTCAATTAACATGTATGCACTAGACCCAAAAAAAAATTCAACGATGTAAGGTCCTAACCAATTAGAACTGAATTTGTCACATTCATTTGAGTTGGCATTAACATTGCGCTGATTAGCAGATAGAACTAAGTCAACCTTGTGGAATGAGCAAGGGATAACATTAAGGTTGTAATGATTATGTTTCCTTTTGTAATAAGCTTGAAGATGTTCAATAGAATTAATGCATTGTTCATCGAGCATCCCAAGTTGATGTAATTGTTGTTTTTTATAATATGTATCATTAATAAGGCCTTGAAGAGTGATTCTTAGTGTGTAAATTTATAACTCTAAGGTCATTATTGCTTCACTACCATAGAAAAAATTATAAGGTGTGGTCCTTGTGGAAGATTGAACACTTGTGCGATAAGCCCAAAGCACATAATGCAATTGTGTGTGCCAATCCCAATGATTTTTATTAACAGTTTTCTTCAAAAAAATTCAAGAACTTTATTAATTGATTCATCTTAACCATTAGATTATGAGTAATAAGGTGTCAAAAAACAATGTTGGATATTGAAGGTCTGTAAAAATTTATTCACTTCATTATTCTTAAATGGTGTACCATTATCAAAGACTAATACAGAAGGGAGTCCAAAGAGAGCAATAATCTATTCTAAGATGAAACAACATATTACCATAGTTGTTGTAGATCAAATAGGAATGGCCTCTACCCATTTGGTGAAATAATCAATTACAGTGATGATAAAGGTATGTCCAATAGAAGGAGGTCAAATTTCTCCTATAATGTCCAACCTCCAAACTGCAAAGGGCCACATCGTAAGTTGAGTTTGAATTTCACTAGTAGGAGCATGATGCAAATTCCTATGTGTTATCTCTCAAAAATGCAAGTTTGAACCATGAAAGGTTTCCAAGCTTTCACAACGTTTTAGGGTAACAGAACAAGGTTTGAAAGAATTAAACCTTCTACTCTCCAGGCACTGCTAGACCTAGGCGGGTATACCTACAATAAATGAAGCAGACTTGACTATTGATCTTATCTTCATGCCATGATTTGTCCAAGATGGAAAATTGAAATGGACAAAATAAAACAAAATTGGTATATATTGTATACCAGCATTCAAAACTAAACCCTAATATGCTCAGTTAACAGATGTAAAAAAGTATGAATAAAACTAAATGATGGAAACAGTGAGACCAGTGCTTTATATAATATGCGGAGTCAAATGAAATCATAAACAAATGACTTCTTTTTGGATTCATTCAAATTGTTTGGAATATTTATTTATAACTAGTATAAAATTGCAAGGTTGTGATTATTGAGTTCTTCTTACTGATCTAAATGAAATTCCCTGATTATTGTGATTAATCAAAAGGATTTAATCTTTCCTTGAAAGAACCTATCAACCAATCACACAGATATGAAAAATACGTACTGATAAACCAGACACAAACTTATTTTGTTGATCTAAATAACCAAGAAACATCAATTTTAGAGACAACTCAGATAATTCTTTCAATAGGCATAACACAACAATTGACACCAGAATTCGCCAGCAGATCAGATGATTTTCATTTATATTTCCATGAATTCAAAACATGCAGCATAGTCTTAACCCTATGAAACATGGTGTTTCACCCTATTCTCTATTCTCTATCCTATTCTATCTCCTCGCATATTGTTTACAAAATAGACATTTATACATTGAGAATATGAAAGGACGCATCCTTTCAGAAATAGAAAATAAAAATAAAAAAAACATAAGATAGAAAATAATAAGGCTCTATTTAGCCACAAGTGAGTCTCATTGAGGTGGTCCAAATAATCTTGGTGCTCATACGTGTCCACATCCCCAACAACATTCCAAACCGTAATTTCTATCTTGACCATTTCCTCATTTTGTTTACTCACTTCTTCCAATACTATATCTTTTGCAGAAGCTATCTTCATGATTTCACTCAGCATTGAATCAAATTCATTTTTCCACCTGGTGGCCTCTTTCAAATCCCCATTATCATCATGAGAAAATGGAATTACAGTTTTCTCAGTAGCTGCAATTAACCCCTGTTCATCTCCTTGCAATTCATCATAGAAATTTCGATGGCGATTGATTATGTGATTTGCAACTTCAAGTGTAGAACTACTAGCTTCATCACTTTGAGCCAACTCATGAAATTTCTCCATGATTCGTCCATCCATCCTTGTGTGCTCCTTCAATGCAGCAAGAGTATGAGAATATTTTCCCCACAATTTATTCAACCAGGATGTCAAATGATCCTGCCTCTTCTTGATAATTGCAGCAATAGCATCATACTTTCCCTGAGAATAAGCACTTGACCCTACCCAGTGGTCTTTTGCTTGAGAGCTTTCTCCTTGAGTTATCATTTTGCTTGTTCCCATTGAAACACCAACCAAGTCTTTAAGTCTATCATTTTCTCTCAGCAATTTCTCATTATTTGCTTTATACATTTCTCTTTCTTTTATCAATAATTGAATCTGTGCTTTATTCAATTTTGCAATATTTACCCCAATATCAGCAGTAGCAAAAGGATTAGCTTCTCCAACTTTTAAAGTCAAGACATGGCCAAATGCCTTCTTTGTATCAAGTACCACTAATTTCCTATGGGGTGGGTACAAAGCCCATATCAACATTGATCCCTCATCAGTATTATATTTAGAGCCTGTATATACCTCTATCAACTTTTCCTTATCAAGCTTATGAATAGCATTACTACCCTTCAAGAAACTATCAAAAACCAACGTAGAATTCAAATCTAAACCAAGAAATATCATAACACCAGCATCCTCCAACATTTTCCTCCCCACTTCTGGAGTCATATTTACCATTTCATCATCCACACATCTTCTCAATTGAGCCAGCAATTGTTCCTCATTTCCAGAAGTGATATCATCAAAATTCTCTCTTATCTCCTTCCCCTTCTGCTTGCCAGTTCACCAACAATCAATTTAGAAATGAGGAATTGATTAAAACATTACTGTCATTACTGTTTTATCCCATCATGCCATTAATGAAGCATGAATGACACCTCCTTTGAAATTGGCACTGTCGCATCAAATGTCCTTTCGATGAGAAAAATTCAAATCTAGGGTGAAATCCCTTTTCAACGTTTATCTCATCATTCACCAAGACACTTTATGGTTTTACTGACACCTTGAATCAACTTGTTGACAAATGCTTCTACTTTTCATGTCGCTATGACAATTCAAAGTTGGGGAAACGTCTCATAGATATCATGAAACAATACTGATATGTATTCTTCAAAGCATTTTCCAATCGCTGAGACATTAATGTTATTCACACCGACTGAAATCCTTTATCTTTATGTTCTTTGCTATAACCTACAAATGTCGGGGAAACCTCTCGTAGACTTCATCTTGTTTCACCGAAAATCTTTATTTACATTGGGTCGCCGAGACAAATTTGTACTCTTGCCGATACAATCTTCATTTCACCCACTCCACTGTAACTTTCAAAGTCGGGGAGATATTATGCAGATATCTTTGCATCTTACCGATATATGCTTTTCAATGTATTTTCATTCGCTAAAACAAAATCACCCTTTCACCGATGAATTCTCATTTCGGCATGTCCACCAATTTTTCTCACCGAAGAAATAAACCCAACCATTGAAACAATACTTTCAGCAAGACAATGAACCTTTCAGGAAAACTTACACCGACACCAAATGTCTTACGGAAATCACTCCTCCAGATTACTCCTATTCAAAAAAATTCACCCCGAACCATATGTCGGCATAACATTCATACTTCGGTAAAACTTATGCCGACAAGTTCTTCTCCCGACAATGCATATCTCCATCGGCATAAGATTTGAATCGGCAAGACTCCACAGCTTCTCACCGATAAGTTTAAAATACCTTTGAACTTAGTTCAGCCAAATAATGGCCCCCAAACCTAGACCTTCCCCGATGCACATAAGTCTTACCAAGACATCTGTTTGCAAGTCAATCGATAAAACAAAATGATTTTGTTATAAGTTCATACCGATACCAATTAGTATGGCCGAAACAACACCCTTATGCATTAGTCGGTATAACATATTGTCTTTGCCCTGACATTAGACCGATGCCCCAACATATGCCGATATACCTTTTTCAGGATGCCTGTCGGCAAGAAAAAATTAGTTCGCCGAAACATTTTCCCGAACACCTTTATCTTGAGCGATAAACTTCCACATGCACCAGTCGGTGAAACACATTGTATTCGCTATGACTTTACTCTGACAATGACTCCCCTTTGCCGAAATGATTCCTTTTGTCACCAAAACAAGCAAATTTTCCTGCCAATAGTCTGCAACAAACATATATTAGTGAAAAATCAGGTCGGGGAGACTTTTACAATGTCTTGTCGATTCGGGTCTTTTAATGAAAAATGAAAGACTTGATGGATTCAATGGCTTTTACGACAGAAAACAAGCAATACAATACAAAGAGGGACCTTGATGCTTATGATGAGAACTTAATACTGGAACTTTTGGATGCAATAGAATGTAAAAAATTTCAAAATTTTACAGTTCTAACAGTGGCTCCATCTGGGGATGAATGATAGTGAGATCATTGCAAGGATTCAAATTTCTAGGTGAGCAGACCAAACTCAAAGTGATGGAACATGTGAGTAGAATGGAACAAAAAGGAAATGGCAATGAATGAGACCCTATACTACTGTACATGGAAAATTTTATTTCAAAAGAAGGAAAATCAGGATTGTCCATGTACTTGCAAATCTTATTCCTTTCATTTCCTAAACTACTATGCATGGAAAATAATTTCAAAGAGGACCATCAAGAGTTGTCCATGCACTAGTAACCCTTAATCCTCTGCATTATTTCAAGAGAAAAATTGTTTCAGAAATTGCCCATGTACAGGCAATTCCTGATCTTCACCAGCCATATTCTACAAATAGTATGAGTCTTCGCCTTTCTTTCCAACCACCACAAAAGGCCCTAGCCATAAGGCTTCAAACTTCCCATGTTTTCCCTTCTCATGGCACCTTGCATTCCACATCAGTACCAGATCACCTTCTCCAAATTTCCTATCCTTTGCCTTTTTGTCAAATAAATATTTCATCTGCTTCTGCAACTTTATATTTTTATTTTAAGCCACTCTCCTCATTTCATCCAATTCAGCTAGCTGCTCCATTCTTTCCTCCATGGGTTTAGGAATATCTAAATCTTCCTGAAGAACAAACCTGTAAATTGGTAACAAGTTTTGCAAAGGCATCCTGGCCTGTGTTCCATACACTAACTCAAATGGGGACTTCCCAATTTCCTTCTTCACCGTAATTCTATCAGCACATATAGCCAATCTTAATTTTGAATCCCAAGCCTTCTTATTTTGATCTAACATCCTTCTTATAATCTTCAGAAGACTCTTATTACTAGATTTTGCTTGTCCATTAGCCTATGGATGATAAGGGGATACATAAGAAATGGCAATACCATATGTGCTACAAAAGCCTTTGAATTCATCTGATCTAAAACACATCCCGTTATCAGTAATCAACCTCATTGGTGTACCAAATCTATTAATAATATTATCCATCAGGAATTGTGTCACCACCTTACTTGTAGCTTGTTTAGTTGGGATGGCCTCTACCCACTTGGTGAAATAATCAGTGGCCACCAATATCCACCTATATCCACCACTTGATTTTTCTTGTATTTCTCTGATGAAATCAACCTGAAAAGGTTTTAATGGAAAAGCTCCCTGATATTTCAATTTCCTAGAGAACTTTTGGCAAGCTTCACATTTTCTCACATATGCAAAAGAGTCATTAAAAATCATAGGCCAATAATAGCCTGCCCTGAGAATTTTATGCGCTGTTGTCCTTGCTGAATAATGTCCTCCACATACTCCCTCATGCATTTCACTCAAAACATGTTTAGCTTGAAACTCATCCAGACACAATAATAATACACCATCCCTATTTTTCCAAAATAAATCCCCATCCATAAAAACATATTTTGACGCCTACAACTTCAGTGTTCTTTTCTGGTTATCATTCAATCCTTCTGGACACTTCATATGTTTAAGATAATGCATGATATCTACATACCATTTAGTATGCTCAATACTCGCAATTACATCTTCTCCTTCTATATTGCAAATATGATTTGCTTCAAAATTTGCCTCTACCATTAGTTTAGCCAAACCCTGACCTCTGACCAATTTAGTAATTTGAATCTCCAAGTCAAATTCCTGGATTTTGTTGATCCATTTGCATCTTTTACCTGTTACTTCATATTGTGTCAGAATATCCTTGACAGCTGCATGGGGAACATAAGCAACCACCTTTGCTCCAACCAGGTATGGCCTAAAAAATTTTACATCTTTCACCAACACAAATGCTTGCTTTTCCATTATATCATACTTTAGTTCAGAACCTTGTAATGACTTACTGAAAAGAGATATTGGCTGCTCATAACCATCTTCATTCTTCTGTAGCATGACAGCTGCAACAGTATGCATTGAGGCAAATGAAAAAATCTGGAAAGGTTTTGAAAAGTCAAGCGACTTAAGAATAGGAGCCTCCTTAATAGCTCGTTTTATAGACACAAAAGCTTCCAAAGCTTCTACAGTCCATTCTATATTTTGTCCTTTCCTCAACATTCTTGCTATGGGTTTAACAATCTCAGCAAAGTTAGAGACAAATCTCCTAACAAAATTTATCTGTCCAAAGAATGATTGTATTGCCTTAAAAATTTTAGGGATAGGGATCTTATCAATAGCCTCCACTCTTCCAAGGTCTATCTTAATCCCCTCCTTTGAAACAATGTGCCCCAAAAGCTTACCCTCTGTGATAGCAAAATTACATTTCTTGGGGTTTAAGCTAATACCATATTCAAGGGCTCTTATAAATACCTTTTCCAAATGATGAACATGATCCTCAGCCTTCTTAGAGTAAGCAATGAGATCGTCCTGATACACCACCATGAGAATATTGATCAAATCAGCAAAAGCCACATCCATGGCTCTTTGAAAAGTCACCCCTGCATTAGTGAGACCAAATGGCATCCTCAGATAAGCATATGTTCCCCAAGGGGTTGTGAATGTTGTTTTGTATTGCTTAGACTCTTTAACCTTGACCTGATTATACCCTGAAAATCCATCCATCATGGACAACAATTCACAGCCTGTCACCTTATGCAATATGGCCTCCATATTAGGCAAAGGATAATTATCTTTAAGGGACGCTATGTTTAGATTTCTGAAATCTACACATAATCTAATGTCTCCATTTTTCTTTCTGACAGGGACCAGATTTGACACCCAGGTTGAATGTCTAATTGGCTTAATGATTCCACCATCTTTGAGCTTTGCCAACTCCTCCTGCATTTTAGGCTCTAGAGTTGGATTTATCGGCCTTTTCTTTTGTCTGAATGGTTTAGCATCTGCTTTAATGGTATTTCATGCTGAAACAAGTCTTCTCTATATGCTTTCAAATCTTCATAAGACCAAGCAAATACATGTTTATACTTTCTCAACAATTCAATCAGCATTTTTCTAATTGCGGGACTGATCTTTTTACCTATGTACACCTTTCTTGGTGCCATCTCAGTTCCCAAATTAATTTCTTCAATGTCATCCCTTCCAACTGGTGTTTGATTTATTAAAGACCGATCACTTCCATCATATACCCTCTCTAATTCTACCAAACCTTTAGGAATCTTATTTGTTTTAAGCTGCAAAATATATTTTCCAAATACTGTCTCTTTTCCATCAACTTCTTCAACAAAGGCATTGAATTCGATCTCTTGAGCCTCATACTGGTTTATACAGTGAAGGAATTTTAAAAGATCAATGTCATCATTAAAAACTTGCTAGCTATATACATTATCAGGCACAACAGGCCTTGTTTTGAATTCAATTTGTGACACTCCTGCCAATGTAATATCATCTCTCTTCAATGCTACATTAGCTAGAAAATCTTCCATTATATTCTTCGATCTATCCACCCACTCAATTGAGAAAGCATCAAAAAATTATATTGTATCCCACACAACATTTTTGTATTGCTTTAATCTTTTATTTTTTTCTATATATTTCACCTTAACTTGCGAGATAACTAACTCAGAATCTCCTAGGATAGACAGCAACTTTATTTTATGCTTCACCGCTATATTCAATCCAGTTAACAGAGCTTCGTACTCCGCCACATTTTTTGTGCATTCAAAAGTTAACAAGAATGAATACTTAAATGTATTACCTTCAGGCAAAACAAATACTATCCTAGCTCCATTGCCTTCTTGGTTGCAGGCTCCATCGAAATACATCTTCCACACACCATTGTGGTTCCTTGCAGCATGCTTCTCAATAGGATCACTATTAGTCAATACTAGCTGTACTGGTTCTATTTTGAAACTCCCAAGATCAACATCACAAAAGAAATTGATTTGGTCTTGTGGCACAAAATCAATGAGTTGATTCATCCTCGGCTCCCTGTACAATTTCACTTCTTGGCCATTTACAGGAATGGTTGCATAAGATAGATTGAACTAGACATTTCCACCAATAGCAACCATCCACTGCCTTGATAAAAGCATACCAAATTGAGGAGGGGTGTCTATAACTGTTATATCAATATTGTAAGCTACTTGAGGGTAGGAAGCTAACATGACTTCTACATCTTTCATTATACCAACCACAGGAATAGGTCGGTTATCCATTGTATAACACTTTCCTTCATATGTATCCACCCACATGCCTAGTTGTTTCATCACTCCTATTGGCATAATATTCATGGCGGCACCAAAATCTATCATACAATTCCTCAATAATTTATTATTTATGAGTAATGTGATAAAGAAAGGATCAACCTGTGGCGGACTTGTTAATACATTACTCAAGCAGATTTCTGGGACATTTACTTTATCTTGCTTATTTTTTGCAACCATTTTATTTTCAGTACTTACATGTCTTTCACTATCATTTGTTATCCATTGCATTGCACTGTCCCTTTACTCCTTAATTTTCATCATTTCTAGAAGTGGGACAAACATCTTTACTTGAGACAAGGCTTGAGTAAAATCAAAAGAAGAACCTTCTTCCTTAATTACTTTCTTCTATTCTAATGTTTCTCCTTTGTTTACTTCTTTTTCTCCTCTACCCGACTGATCATTTTTTTGAATTTCTTTATGTAACTCTTTTACTACATCCTTTTGGATAAGATTCTGTTTACTTTCTTCATGTTGTTTGTTTTCATTTTTCTTTGAAACTCCTTGCACAACTTTCTAATCTTTCATAAAGATACCCCTAGGGACACCTTCCTTCTCATTTACTGTCCTGTTCCTCAACCGGTATTTATTCTTGGCTTCTTCTACTGTAGCAACAGTCAATTTTTCTATCTCTTCTTCAGTAAGTCTCCTCACATTATTGTGAGCAGGCACCTCAATAGATTGTGGTTCTGCATAATCATCCTCAGAGTCAGAAAAAACATGCTGCTCAGCCATATGTACATTATATCTTTGTTCTGCAACGTCATACTCGTAACCTCCCTCCTTCGAAGATGAGTACCTCTCCTCAACATGATGAGAATCATTTGAGGTCAAGTAGATCGTATGATCTTCCCCATCATCTCCAATTAGCAATCCTTCTTCTTGCATTCTCTAGGCTACAACACAATATTTAGGGGAATGCAGATTATCACAAGCCTCACAAAAATAATTGCTATTCACCACATATGTTCCCTTCTTCATCAATGGATCAGGAGTTTCCTTGCTTCCAGGCCTATCTGTTATAGGTTTCCCATCCTTCCAGTTTGTGTTATAGGGCATGTCATGTAACCTCGGCCTTGGTCTTTCATTTCTATACGTGTTCTCCTGATTATGTTGATAATTATTATTTTGTTGAGGAACTTGAGGGTTGTCTCTCTTATTCATTATCCCAGCAGCTTTTTTGTTGTTCTCTATTGTTAATGCTATCTTTTGTGCTTCAATTAAGTCCCTTGGGAACCTGTTTCTCAACTCATACCCTGTTTTAGGGTCAAATGCATTCAGGTAAACACTTAATGCTACAGAGTCAGGTAACTTTGATCCTGGAGGTATTCTATTATGCAATTTATTGAATCTTCTATTAAAATCAAAGATTGAATCATTCTGACCTTTCTAAATTTGCATTAGTTCATGGAGAGTAGCGTCTGGTGCACTCAGATTCCCAAATTGTTCAAGGAATTGATCCTGAAATATCTGAAGAGAATAAATAGAAGCTGTTGCTAGGCTATTGAACCAATCCCTAGCTTCCTCAATAAGAGACATCATAAATAATCTCATATGCAAATATTCATAAGGTACATCCAAATCCTGAATGAAAGCATTGAAATTCCTTAAGTGATCCTCAATAGTGATTGCATTACTTCCTGTAAACTTGGGTACTAAACCTCTCCAACTGTTGTCCATGGGATAAGGGTATAATTGAAACCCTGCTAGATCAAATTGTCTAATCATGGTTGTATATTGATAAGGAGGAGGATTAGGTGGGTGTTGATATTGGTACATAGGATTATTGTACTGCATATTTTGTTGTGGCACATGACACTGACCAGGAGGTGGATAATTATTTGGATGTTGTGTGGGAACATAAGGTGGACAATTTGGCTGTCTATATTGATTCCCAGTTTGATGGTGAGGAATCCTTGGTGGTTCAGAATACCCTGCACCATGATTGTCCTGTTTATGGGGTGGTACATATTTTGGAGGAAAAGCAAATGTGTGTGGAATGTTCTAAGCCTTCTGCAGTTTGAATTCCCTCATTGCTTTAATCATTTGGGCCTTTTCTTGCTCTTCCCTTTCCTTTCTCTGAGATTCATACCGTGCCATAATTTCCTCATAACTTAAAGATTCATAATATTCTTGTTGAATTTCCTGATTAGCAGGTCCACTCTGATTACCTTCCATTTTTTGGTCATATTCATATTGAACTCTGAGTCGTTCGGCTTCAAATCTAGCTTCAAATTCAACCTGTTTTCTAGCTTCAAATTCAACATTTTTCTGAGGATTGTAAAAAGGATTTCTCTGATCTTTCAGGGTATAGGGCTCTTCAGATGAATTATCTTTCCATGTGTCAAAGCAATTCTCACCAAAAGGTATCGATAATTTATCTTTGTTTGTTAAGCGTGACATGTCCTCACTTTTCCCTTTACCCTTGTCAACCTTATCATTTTTATGCGTCCACTTACTATTACCAGGAGGAGCTCCAGAATGACCTCCCCTAAATTGAGATCTTCTTCCATTCATATTGCAATGTTTGATTAGAGTCGCCACTCACTTTCTTGAAAGAGAGAAAAATATTGTTACTTGGTATTCCCAGCGGAGTCTGTATATAGGATTTTTGACTCTATGATTAAGGCACGGAATCTTTTTTATCCCCAATAGAGTCACCAATTTTTTATCTCTCAAAAATGCAAGTTTGAACCATGAAAGGTTGCCAAGCTTTCACAACATTTTAGGGTAACAAAACAAGGTTTGAAAGAATTTAACCTTCTACTCTCCAAGCACTGCTAGACCTAGGCGGGTATACCTACAATAAATGAAGCAGACTTGACTATTGATCTTATCTTCATGCCATGATTTGTCCAAGATGGCAAATTGAAATGGACAAAATAAAACAAAATTGGTATATATTGTATACCAGCATTCAAAACTAAACCCTAATATGCTCAGTTAACAGATGTAAAAAAGTATGAATAAAATTAAATGATGGAAATAGTGAGACCAGTGCCTTATATAATATGTGGAGTCAAATGAAATCATAAAAAACTAACATCTTTTTGGATTCATTCAAATTGTTTGGCATATTTATTTATAACCAGTATAAAATTGCAAGGTTGTGATTATTGAGTTCTTCTTACTGATCTAAATGAAATTCCCTGATTACTGTGATTAATCAAAAGGATTTAATCTTTCCTTGAAAGAACCTATCAACCAATCACACAGATATGAAAAATACGTACTGATAAACCAGAAACAAACTTGTTTTGTTGATCTAAATAACCAAGAAACATCAATTTTAGAGACAACTCAGATAATTCTTTCAATACCTAGGCATAACACAACAATTGACACCAGAATTCACCAGCAGATCAGATGATTTTCATTTATATTTCCATGACTTCAAAACATGCAGCATAGTCTCAACCCTATGAAACTTGTTGTTTCACCATATTCTCTATTCTCTATCCTATTCTATCTCCTCGCATATTGTTTACAAAATAGACATTTATACATTGAGAATATGAACGGATGCATCCTTTCGGAAATAGAAAATACAAATAAAAAAAACATAAGATAGAAAATAATTAGGCTCTATTTAGCCACAATTCAGTCTTGTTGAGGTGGTACAAATAATCCTGGAGCTCATACGTGTCCGCATCCCCAACAGCATTCCAAACCGTAATTTCTATCTTGACCATTTCCTCATTTTGTTTACTCACTTCTTCCGATATTGTATCTTCTACAAAAGCTATCTTCATGATTTCACTCAGCATTGAATCACATTCATTTTTCCACCTAGTGGCCTCTTTCAAATCCCCATTATCATCAGAAAATGGAATTACAGTTTTCTCAACAGTTGCAATTAATCCCTGTTCATCTCCTTGCAATTCATCATAGAAATTTTGATGGCGATTGATTATGTGATTTGCAGCTTCAAGTGCAGAACTACTAGCTTCATCACTTTGAGCCAACTCATGAAATTTCTCCATGATTCGTCCATCCATCCTTGTGTGCTCCTTCAATGTAGCAAGAGTATGAGAATATTTTCCCCACAATTTATTCAACCAGGATGTCAAATGATCCTGCCTCTTCTTGATAATTGCAGCAATAGCATCATACTTTCCCTGAGAATAAGCACTTGACCCTACCCAGTGGTCTTTTGCTTGAGAGCTTTCTCCTTGAGTTATCATTTTGCTTGTTCCCATTGAAACACCAACCAAGTCTCTAAGTCTATCATTTTCTCTCAACAATTTCTCATTATTTGCTTTATACATTTCTCTTTCTTTTATCAATAATTGAATCTGTGCTTTATTCAATTTTGCAATATTTACCCCAATATCAGTAGTAGCAACAGGATTAGCTTCTCCAGCTTTTAAAGTCAATACATGGCCAAATGCCTTCTTTGTATCAAGTACCACTGATTTCCTGTGGGGTGGGTACAAAGCCCATATCAACATTGATCCCTCATCAGTATTATATTTAGAGCCTGTATATACCTCTATCACCTTTTCCTTATCAAGCTTATGAATAGCATTACTACCCTTCAAGAAACTATCAAAAACCAATGCAGAATTCAAATCAAAACCAGGAAATATCATAACACCAGCATCCTCCAACATTTTCCTCCCCACTTCTGAAGTCATATTTACCATTTCATCATCCACACATCTTCTCAATTGAGCCAGCAATTGTTCCTCATTTCCAGAAGTGATATCATCAACATTCTCTCTTATCTCCTTCCCCTTCTGCTTGCCAATTCACCAACAATCAATTTGGAAATGATGAATTGATTAAAACATTATTTCATCACTATTTTATCCCATCGCATCATTAATGAAGCACGAATGACGCCTCCTTTGAAACTGGCACTGTTGCATCAAATGTCCTTTCGATGAGAAAAATTCAAATCTGGGGCGAAATCCCTTTTCAACGTTTATCTCATCATTCGCCAAGACACTCTGCGGTTTTACTAACACCTGGAATCAACTTGTTGACAAATGCGTCTGCTTTTCATGTCATTGTGACAATTCAAAGTAGGGAAACATCTCATAGATATCATGAAATAATACTAATATGTATTCTTAAAATCATTTTCCAATCGCTGAGACATTAATGTTATTCACACTGACTGAAATCCTTTATCTTTATGTTCTTTGCTATAACCTAAAAATGTCGGGGAAACCTCTCGCAGACTTCATCCTGTTTCACCGAAAATCTTTATTTACATTGGGTCACCGAGACAAATTTGTACTCTTGCCGATACAATCTTCATTTCACCCACTCCGCTGTAACTTTCAAAGTCGGGGAGATATTATGCAGATATCTTTGCATCTTACCGATATATGCTTTTCAATGTATTTTCATTTGCTAAAACAAAATCACCCTTTCACCGATGAATTCTCATTTCGGCGTGTCCACCAGGTTTTCTCACCGAAGAAATAAACCCAACCATTGAAACATTACTTTTGGCAATACAATGAACCTTTCGAGAAAACTTACACCGACACCAAATGTCTTACTGAAATCACTCCTCTAGATTACTCCTATTCGGGAAAATTCACCCCGAACCATATGTCGGCATAACATTCATACTTCGGTAAAACTTATGCCAACAAGTTCTTCTCCCGGCGATGCATATCTCCATCGATATAAGATTTGAATCGGCAAGACTCCACAGCTTCTCACCGATAAGTTTAAAATACCTTTGAACTTAGTTCTGGCCAAATAATGGCCCCTTTTCCTAGACCTTCCCCGATGCACATAAGTCTTACTGAGACATCTATTTGCAAGTCAATCGGCAAAACAAAATGATTTCGTTATAAGTTCATACTGATACCAATTACTATGGCCGAAACAACACCCTTATGCATTAGTTGGTATAACATATTGTCTTCGCCCTCACATTAGACCAATGCCCCAACATATGCCAATATACCCTTTTCAAGATGCCTATCGACAAGAAAAAATTAGTTCGTCGAAACATTTTCCCGAACACCTTTATCTTGAGCGATAAACTTCCACATGCACCAGTTGGCAAAACACACTGTATTTGCTATGACTTTACTCCGACAATGACTCCCCTTTTCTGAAATGATTCCTTTTGTCGCCGAAACAAGCAAATTGTCCTACTGATAGTCTGCAACAAACATATATTAGTGAAAAATTAGGTCGGGGAGACTTTTACAATGTCTGCCGATTCAGGTCTTTTAATGAAAAATGAAAGACTTGATGGATTCAATGGCTTTTACGACAGAAAACAAGCAAGACAATACAAAGAGGGACCTTGATGCTTATGATGAGAACTTAATACTGGAACTTTTGGATGCAATAGAATGTAAAAAATTTCAAAATTTTACAGTTCTAACACTATGTTCTTGACATTTATGACATTTAATAGAATTTTATTTCCACAGTCCATGATAGATGTGAACAAGATTTTTGGAATAACTATGTGCAATTTTTTTTACATCAACGTTTCAGATCATACTCCATTATCCATCATCAAGATGATAAGTAGATAGAGAGAGAAGTGAAAATAAGATAACAGACTTGAGTAGAAATAGGAGAGGGATGTGAATGAGGGGAGGAAATAATACATTATTTCTACCCAAGTCTGCTATCTTATTTTCACTTTTCTCTCTATCTGCTTATCATCTTGATGATGGATCATGGAGTATGATCCAAAATGTTGATGTAAAAAAAATTGCACATAGTTATTCTAGAAATATTGTTCACATTTATGACATTTTTTAACATAATCAAAGCAATCACGTTCCATGTTGCGCCAATAATACCCAATATGGATAATTTTTTGAACCAATGTTTTCCCTCCAAAATTTCCACCACAAGCACCTTCATGGACTTGGTGGAGTGCTAGAGGTATCTCAGATTTGTTTAAGCATCTAAGTAAGATACCATTGAAAGACCTTTGATATAGCACATCGACAAGGATGACATATTTAGATGCAAGATTCTGTAAATGAGCACAGAGGTTTTTGGTTTTTGGCTCAGGAAAGGTACCACTTTTCAAATAATTGAATATGACATCATACAATTCACTTGAGTTTTCCTCATTTGTTATTAAAGTGTCTTTCATTTTTTCATTGAGCAAAGGTTTCATGATAGGATGAATAGTGAATGTGAAATTTTTTGAAGGATTTTGAGGGGATATAAGAGAGGTTGCACTTTCCATTGCATCCACAAGCCGATTATCTTTTCGTGGGATGTTATCAATGGTAAATGTCAAAATTCTCTAACAAGTGCATGATAAGATCTTTGTATTTGGATAATTTGTCATGCTTGGCTTGATATATCCCATTTATTTGTTTAATTACTAGTTGTGTGTCACCAAAGATCTTAATATCTTTGACACCCATGATTAAAGCAACACGTAACCCAACAATTAGTGCCTCATATTCAGCTGTGTTATTTGTACATAGGAAATTTAATTGATATGACAAGGGAATAGGCTTTCCTATAGGTGGGATCAATATAACCCTAGCACCATTTGAAGCATGTTCTACACTTAGATCCATCAAAATATAATTCCCATGTTTTAGTTTCTATTGTTAACACACTATCATCAGGAAAAGATTCATTGTTAGGTAACGCTAAAGGAGGAGTGTCGGCTAAGTGGTCGGCCAAGGCTTGGCCTTTGATTGCTTTTTGTGAAACAAACTTAACGTCAAACTCAGTCAACAACATTGCCTATTTAGCTAGCTGTCCTGATAATTCTGTTTTATTGAAAAGATGTTTGAGGGGATTAAATTTTGTAATGACCTATATTTCAACATTTAGTAAATAATTCCACAACTTACTATTAGTGAATACAAGAGCCAAACATTTTTTTTCTATTGGTGTGTATCATGTTTCATAATCGATTAAAGTTTGACAAACGTAATAAAACAAGATGTTCTTTTCCATTGTCATCTTGTTGAGCCAACAATGTTGCAAGAGCATGGGCTGATGCGGCTATGTAAAGGATGAATGGTTTGTTTGGCGTAGCGGGTTGTAAAACAAATGGAGTTGCAAGGTATTCATTCAAACTCTCAAAGGCCTATTTACAATCCCCATTCCAATCAAAATGTGCATCCTTCTTGTGGAGATGTGTGAAAGGTAATGTTTGATTAGCTAAGTAGGTGAAAAAATGACAGATGGCCTGAATTCTTCCTTGTAACATATGGGATTGAGAAATGTTCCTAGGAGGTGGCATGTTTATGATAGCATCAATTTTCTTTGTGTCCACCTCAAAGCATCTATGAGATATGCTTAACCCTAAAATTTTTCCACTATCTACTCCAAAGATGCACTTTTTTGGATTGAGTCCCATGTTGTATTTATGCATTCATTCAAAGATTTGTTGAAGGACATTCACATTGTTGTGTCTTGTTAAGGATTTGGAAAGGATGTCATCAACATAATCTTGTAATATTTTATGTATGTAATCATGGAATATCAATGTCATTTCTCTTCGATAAGTTGTGCCTACATTGTTTAATCCAAAAGGCATCATAACCCAACAAAACATTCCCCAAACAGTTGTGAATGTTGTCTTGTATTAATCTTGTGTGTTTATGAAGATTTGATTATAACCAAAAAATCCATCCATGAATGATAAAAAAGCATGTCCAACAGTTGAATCCATGATCATGTCTATATTAGCAAGGGGAAAATTTTCCTTTAAGGAGGCTTTATTCAAGTCACAAAAATCCATACATATCCTAATACGATTATCAAGTTTAGCAACTGCAACAATGTTTGAGATCCAAGGAGAATAATCAATAGGTCGAATGAAACATGCATCGAGGAGTTTTTCAAGTTCTCCTTTAACATGCAAGGCTATCTTAGGGTTTATTTTGTGTATCTTTTGTCAAAAAGGCTTAGCATTTTCAGCAAGAACAATGTTATGTGTTACTATTTTTTGGGTCTATTCCTGGCATATCTGAATATTTCCAAGAAAACATTTTAGGAAAATCATGAATCAAAGTTGTAGTGTCCTCTTGTTCTTCATCATCAAGGCACTTCCCAATCATAATAACTTTTTCTTTATCATCCATGTCCATTGGTATATCACTTTTATCTCCTAAGGGGAGTGCATTAGACTTAGGAAATTCAAGATCATATGGTTCCAAGCTCATTTTTGTCTCATTAGTATCAACATCTTTTTGGTTATCTGAAGCTAATAATAGTTGTTTCAAGGCTTCATCACTTTCAACATACTCCCAGGATGGTGGGGAATCCATATCGAGGAATTCATAATGCTTTAGCATAAGGGTGATTCTTGGTTTACATGTGATGGTTTTGATATTGAGCGATGATCGTTGAGTTTCTTTTGTTATCATAGAAAAAGAGTACCCCAAACTAGTCTTTGTCTCTTGTGTATTAGGTTCTAGAGGGACACGAATGCCTTGTTCATTCTTTCCACATCCTTTACCATTATAGCCCAATTTTTTCACAAGCTCATAGCCCTATCCATAAAGTCTTTCCATTTCCTTTGGATTAGGTGGTTGTTCATAATCTATCTCATCAAAATTATTTATGTAGGTTGTATTTTCCACCGAAATAGATGAGGTAGATGTCATGGAGGATTTTTTTGAGTTCGGAGTGGTCATAACCATTGATTGTTCTTGTTTTTCATCCTCTTTTCATGTGATTATGTATTCACCCATAAATGGAGGTGTGAATTCTAATGTACCCCGATCGTCACCTAATAATTTAGAGATTGATTCTTCTTCTTGTTTATTGGTCTCAAGAGGTTCTATGTGAGAGGTTGGAATTAAAGTGTTCAGAGGACTCATTCTTTCTTTTTCAAGTTGTAAGCAACTTTCAGGCTCGGGGTCTATTGCAACTTGATAAAAAAAATTATTATATACATATTTCATCATTTAATGAAGGGTTGAAGGTGTTGCATGCATCTCATGAATCCATGGCCTTCCCAAAAAAAGATTATACGCAAGATCATAGGGCATGACATGAATAGGAGTTTGCAAGGTAACCACTCTGACTATGATAAGTAAAGTGATTGCATCGAGATGTTGCTTGGTAGTATTGTAAAATCCTCTAATACATGAGGAATCAATTTGATTTGTGATTTATCTACATGTAACTAATCTAGGAGCTTTACACTGCACACATTAAGGGTAGAACCATTGTCAACAAGGGTTCTTTTGATGCCTATTGTTTTATATTGAGAAATTATCATAAAGGCCTCATTTTGTTTCCTTAATTCTAATGGAGGGAGCTCATGTTGATGAAAGGTAATGTCTACATTAACTGCATTCATTCCTTGTATAATATTTTCCACATCTTTTGTGTTTGTACCAAGAGGAACCACTATTTGTTGCAATGTTGTTTGGAGCATAGAATTATACTTTGGTAAATTTTGAAGGTCCCAAAGGGATATTTTGGTCAGAGTGCTCTTAATTGAGGAGCACTAGGAAATATGTAATTGGGAAAAGGTAAGGAGGTTGGGATTGCTTGTGATGGTTGCGGGTTATTTCTAGTGTAATGTGTGTGGGAAACAACATCATGCTTAGGTGGGTAAAGGGTAAAATCAAGTTTAGGTGGAGGTTGAGGCTGATGTGAAGGTGGGTAAAGTACAAGTTGGGGTTGAATTACATCGACATCTTGTGTTTTAGGTTGCTCACAACAAACCTTAGCAAATGAATTTTTTGAGATGAAGTCCTCAAGGGCTTCATCTAACATATCAAAGTCATCACTACTAAAAGGTTTGGGAGATAAGTTGTCATTAATTAGTTTAGGTTTGTCATCACAAGTATTAGTAGATGAAATTAGTGAGATGAATCCATGTAGGGCTTCATCTAACCTATCCAAGTCATCACTACTAAGAACTTTGGATGATATAGTTTGCCTAAAGTGAAGCATTTTTTTGATTGTTTCATTGGATTGGTTAATTTTTTTGTTTTTATTTGTTGATGAGTTTAATCTAAATGAACTATGAACTAATGCTAAAAATGAACATTGTAAAAATCTAATGCTATCCATAATTTCCATTAAAGTAAATGATGCTAATGCTAACGATTTGAATGTAATACAAAATAACCTAATAGAAATAGAAAAGTAACTAGAAAAAATAGAAAGTTGAAAACAAGAAACTGAATTCTGAAAAAGGTGATGCAAAATGTGTACTGGGACTAATTCATCCAAGATAGCGAATGAGTCCCAGTAGGGGTATTTTGAAAAAAATTCTAATTTTTTTGATTTTTTTCTATGTTTTTAGGTCTATATAATGCTAATCTAAAGTGAAAATATAGAATTTCAATATTTTGAATGATTGTAAATGCAATAATGAAATCTATATGATCTTTTCACTAATGCAATTTTTGAAAACCCTAGAATGCAAAACAATGCAAAACATAATGCAATGTTGATGAAAACTAGCCCTAGGATGTGAATGCACTTGAAATCAGAAGTAAAAATGTTCTAAAGACAGGTTCACCAAAATGTAAACAAAGATTTTGGCACCCTTGGGTCTTTCTATCACTTCTAGGGTTTTTCACCTAAAAGGGGAAAGATGGGAAAAAATGCAATGTAAACATTCAAAGATTAATGTAATATGGATGAAATATACCTAGATGAGATTATCCAAATGTAGAAAATTGATAAAATAGATTACTAATTGAATGAAAACTAAAGAAATGCAAGATGTTTTAAAACATAGTGAGGTATGCAAAAAGACCTAGAAAGATTAATAGAAATGCAAGTAAAAAAAAATAGAAAGTTGTAAAACTGAATGTGTGCACCTGTAAACTTGTTGAGGACTAGAAATGACTCTGAAAAACTAGAAATTTTGACTTTTTGACTAACTAGGACTCATCATCCAACCTGGAAAAATTAGTCCCAGACCAGGGTTTTTGCTCAGAAGTCTATTTCTATCAAAAGGGTACTGGAATCTACACTTTGCTCTGATAGACACCTCTAGTGGAACTCATTTGCCACTAATGGTGAATTAGTCCTTTTTCCATTTTCCAAAAATTAAAGTTTCAGATCTACACTTTGTCACCTGCACTGCACTTCAAAACTTAATCCCGGATCTGAATCTTCGAAAACACCTACAAAACAGATTTTTTTTTTTCTAATGGGGGGTTTTCCTTGGTCAAACCCCTAATTTTGTAATTAAACCTTGGATGGATAATAAAATATAAATAAAATCATAGCCCTAATTGTGTCTAAGACTAGGAAAATCTGAAGTAAGACAAAACCATATGCTAATGTGCTAGAATAAAATGTTTAAATGGAGCTTGAATGATGTAAGACTTCAACCTAAGAAACCCTACAACATTCCAAATGAATATTAATGACATGAAAATATTAAATTTGAAGATAGAGAGAAAATGGAAGATGGAATCACTTTGAAAACAAGTCTTTAGGTGTGATTTGATGGCTAGTTGAATCTCCTCAACCTAGATTTCTCCATGATTCTCCATAGGAATCCATGATCAACTCTTTGCAATGTTGGATCTTGAATAGGAAGTGAGCTTGAAGACCTACAAAAGTCCTATATTGTTGCCCTAAAGCTTCAACTTTTTTGTAGAAAGACTAATGAATCTTCTTGTGAAAGATATTCAACACTTGACTTTTGATTTTGCTTGTTAAGAATGACTACAAGATGTGACAAATGACCTAAAAACACATATTTATAGGCATCAATACCGAATTGCTCATTATTTAGACCTAAGAGGCCATCATCCACTGAAAATTTGAATTAATTTGGTGAGTTTCCCACTTAAAATTGAAAATTCCCCCAAAAGGGACTCATTCACCACCCTTGGTGAATGGGTCCCATTAGAGGGGACTTATTCGCCCAAGGTGGCGAATTGGTCCCACATGTAGTTTTTGGAGGTGGGTTTTTGAGATATGAATGATTTAAGCATTATTTGTTGAGATTTGTATGAATTTTGAGTGAAATGGGCCTCTAGATAAAAAATAATGAACATTAGTGACCAATAAATGTAGTTTTAAGGGGTGATTGGTGCAAGGGTGTCTAAAATTGGACTAAATTGGGCCACTAATTGTACTTTTTGCAAAGGAGTACAATCTGCGTGTCCTAGACCAAGGTTTCTACTCAAAATTCTATTTTTCCTTGGTATGTTTTTCATTTAATTACCTAAAAGGGGTTTTACCAAGGCAAACCCCTATTCCCTAACATTCAACATTTCTCTTTCTTTCTTTATGTGTTTGTAGATTTAGGCACTTTGAAGGTTTGGAAATCATTGAAGGATAATTTGCAAACTTGTAGAAGATATCTCTTTGTTGGCTAGGTCAATATATCCACAAAAAGTCACCTTCAAGCCTGAATTTGACAGTTTTACAATTGGACACTAGGAGTAACAAAAAGTGCAGACTGAGGGCTTCCATTTCCACTTTCAGATTTTTAGAAAATCCAAAGTGGACTAAGTCACCATCAATCACAACTTAGTCCACTACACAATTTTTTTAATAGAGTATTTTGTAGATTTGGATACCCATTTGGCTGAAACAAGCTCCGGTGCAGTTTTCCAGATCTAGGACTAGGTCACCCAGAATGGCATAAGTATCCGAGTAGGTCAAAATTTTAGGATCAATAGAATTTCTAGTCTCCATTCTAGTCTACAACATATTTCCAAGTGCACCTCTTCATTCTGCAGTTTTCTGTTTTGTTTCATGGTCATTTAGTCTATGTTTTCATATCATAATGTGTTTTCAAACAAAGTGCATTTCCTTAATTTAGCATTAATAATTCATCTCTTTTATCCATTTTTTGTATTTAGGGCATTCTATTTAGACATATTTCAATCATATTTTCATTAGTATTGAGTGAACCCCCTAATTTTTTATGGGATACCTTTCTCCTTTTAGATGCAAAACCCTAGAAGTGCAAGAGAGTGCCTATCCCCAAATATTTGTGGTTCATTTTGGTGAACCCACTTTTTGAATACATTTTCATCTGATTTGGATTCCATCATCCTGGAATTAGCTTTCATTGCATTTTGCATTAGTTAAGTTGCATTCTAGGGTTTCAAATTTTGCATTAGTGAAAGTGCATTTAGTTTGCATTTTTGCATCTTAAATCATTGAGAATTTCTGAAATTCTACATTTTCATCTTAGGTCTACATCATATAGCATAGAAAATGTCAAAATCAATCCAAAAAATTAAAAAAAAAATTGAAAATAAATCCCCAGTGGCACTAATTCTCCACCTTGGGTGACTTAGTCCCTTTTCACCCTTGAAATTGCATTTCACAACACTGAAAAACCCTATTTTTAAGCTTTTGTTTTCTTCTATTACCTATTTGTATCAATTGGTTGAGTTTCTATTACATGTATTTCATTAGCTCTATCTTAAATTAGCTCATTTCATGCATTGCTCATATTCAATTTTGCATCTACAACATTTCCTTTTCAGGTTGTTGCATAATGTAATCAGAAAATTACCTTACATTTCACATCTAAAATTTTCATTTAAACATTTCACTTTAAGTCATTGCATTGCACTTTATTTACTTTTCCATGACAGCATGGGCTATGTGCAGGATCAGCATGGAAAAAATAGGCCCTTAAGTGGCGAAAAAAATAGAAAAATCAGAGTTAGGCAACTTGAAGTAAAAATTTGAATAAGTTATCTATGTTATTTCAAAAATATGTAAGAATAGAATCTGTAGCAAATTGAATATGGTTTCTTAACTACTAGGAATGTTTAAAAAAAAAAATCTACTTGGTGGAATTTGAAATTTCAATGCAGTAGTACTTAAATTTCAAGGAAAAAATAAGTAGGTGTTTGTCTGACCACCCTAACCACAATAAAATGATAATATTTTTTTATAAGATTTTAGCTATAAGTAGAGGACTCATCTTCCGATGTAGTGCATAATTTTTTGTAATTTTTTTCCAAGTAAACAATTAATTATGAATTTTTTATTACAAATTTTTAAAAATATAAAAACTCATATGTCTGACCACCTTAACTTGGTCAAAACTTCATGAAATTCAATTTTTCCTTGTTTAATCCTATAGTATGTGAAGCATAGAATGTGACACATGTTTTGGATTCAAAAAATGTGATACCGTTTGATAGCTATAGATGTTTTTCAATCATTCTGTCGATCAGGAATTTAGTCATAATTTGAATAGAAAATGAATAATAATTACTTATTGTCCTTCTCCTAATATCCCTCCTTGATGCCACAAGGATAGGTTGGTGTTAGAAGATATGCCTATTAAGAGTCGTGACAATCTTGACCCTCCGTTCCCTAATGCCCCTACCGTTTGGGACAATCTATTTAAAAATCATAGAGGTTCTTCTCTTGATGCCTCCATGTGCCACCAAAAAATGTATAGTTGAAATTTTGTGCTCACATGAGTCTTTCTTATGGACTTTGGCTTGATTTTGCCTAGATTTGATGTTGTAAATTGGCCAACACATTCACATTAGGTCTTGGACCCTTTTGGGTCATTAAAGACTTCTAAGATGTCTTTTAAAGGTGTTGTGAAGTGTTGTAACCCACTTTCACATTTTTCTAGGTCCCTTTCATTATAATTCACTTAAATAACTCCTTTTTATCACTTACCAAGTCTTCTTTCAAAGTGTTGTAAAGAGTTGTAACAAACTCTCATGCTTTCCTAGACTTGTCATCACTAATTCAACCCTTTCTTATGTTTAAATGACCCCTTAATTCACTCTCCGGCCATTCTTAAGTGTATTTTTGAGGATATTCCCATTAGACATCATTTAATACACTTTAATCTCCAAAACCTAGTGAAATTGACCTGGTGGGACCAAGTTACCACCTAGGGCACTGACTTAGTCCCACTAGGCACAAAAATCAAAATAATTTTAATTTCTTGGCAAGGATTTTATTCTCTTACCCTTGAAGTCAGCCCGTAATGTGTTATTTTCAGGAATTAATGGAAAATAAAGTATAAATAAGGGTTTTTCCTCTCATTTTAACCCCCATTCATTCAAGCATTCATTTATCTAGTCATTCAAGCAATCTCTAGAGAATTCAAGCACTCTAAGCATTATCAAGTCATCCATTGGAGCACTTCATTGCATATCTTCATATTTTCAACATCAAGGGTTTGGTAAGTTTATGATATTGCATGTTATCTATTTATCATTATCTTCTTATTTCATTTCATTTTCTAGGGTTTGATTACCAAAGTGGGTTTTGACCAAGGAAAACCCCTATACTCTAACCCTTAACCCTTTTTCCCCTCTTTGCATGTGTGTTTGCAGACTTTGTATGTAGATTTCTCAAGGATTTTGATGTTAAAAAGTGGTCAACAATCCATCAAATTCATCAAAGTCAAAAAATCCCTAATTGAAGCTTGGAAGACTCTTTTCAACCTATTTTATGCAGAATCAGGATCGGACATCTGTCAGAAAAGTAAGTGCAAACTGGAATCTATATCTAATCCTGTCCCAAAATTCTAGAAATCTCTAGGTGGACTATGTTACCATCTGTGGTAAATTTGTTCCACTTCCAGGACCCTAAAAAGTGGTTTCTGCATTTTTGTATACCCATTTGGCAGATTCCTATTATGGTAGAATTTTCTCAAAACTAGACTAAGTCGCCCTAGCTTAGCGTAAGTGTCCCAATCAACAATTCTAGCCAATTTTGTAGGATTCCAAAGCCTCTCTACATCAAATTCCATATTCTAGGTGCATCTCTCCAGTTCTATTTAGTTATTTTATCATTTACTGGCATTCGTAGGTGTTTTTACATATCACAATGTGTTTTTCAAAACCTTGCATTTCACTAGTTTAACATCAATAAATCATTTCATTTTTAGTTTATTGCATTTAGACATCATATCTAGGCATATTTCATCCATCCTTGCATTAATCTTGACTATAGAAATTATCATTTTGGCCCTAATTCCTCTCCTTTTAGGTGAAAAACCTAGAAGAGTAAGAGGAACCCTTGGGAAAACTAAAATCATCATCCACATTTTGGTGAACCTGACTTTTGAACATTTTGGGGATGATGCAAAGCATTGAGACTGCAATATTTCTTCCATGTTGACCCAAAACAAACTTTATTTTTCTTTTTTTTTTTCACTCTCTTTATGTCATTCTTCTAGTTCTATGTGTATTTGGGGAATGATGACAGTTCTAAGCTCTTTAATCAAAACATTGTAGAAACAAACATACTAATCCCAAATCCATAGATCCCTTATGTGTTTGGTGTGTTCCTTTTGGGGGAAACCCCTTTTTCTTTTGTTTCTTTTTCATTTGCATGACACATCCTTACTCGAAAACATATGAGGCATAGGGATTTTCCAAGATGGCTCTCATGTCCTTTTTTTTTGCATTTTTCATTATGCTACTTTAAATTAATTTATCACTAATTGATGTGTAGCAATTCCGTTAAAGTGGGGGCATACATTGGCATAATTCATTTGCATTTTTCTTGGTTCTTAGTGTAGCCTTGTTACTTTATACGACGCATTTGTCACTTTATGTGATCCAGGTGGATCTAGAAGACCTAAAAATTTCACACTCCTAGAATCTATACAAATTAGCATCATTGGAAAGATCTCACTGACATGATCTTGATGCAACTTGAATGGGAACAAAAGGAGTCTGTATGCAGAAGTTATGCTTAGTCAAAGGTTTGGTCAAATAGCTGAATTAGGGCCAATGTAAGGCTAAAAAATTGATCGTCTCCAAATTGGGTGAAGATAACATCAAGTTGTAGTGCTCATCAATATGGTTCTAACGCCTTTTGAATCACGTCAAACAGAGTCCATATGAGCAAAATAGAGTCGATCAAAGTTTGCAGACAAAAGGAGTTGACCAGAGGGTACAGTTGCTGACATGGCATAATTAGTTGAGGGAAATTATCTTATTTAAATTAGAAATTAAGCCCAAAATATATGAGCCAAACCTTTTAAAATAAAATGCATAAATATTTTAAAAGGGCTTTAAGACTTTAAAAGGTTTATAAAAGATATTTGAAACATGAAGCTCGAATCTATAAAGATTTTAAAAGAGGCAAATATCATAAAATATAAAAGCCCGAATCTTAAAGGATTTAAACATAATTTGAAGGGAATTATTAAAAGATAATCCATATCTCTATTTTTAAGGCTTGAAATCCATAACCCTATTTACATGGATTGTTAAAACATAATCCATATACATGTTTTCAAGGCTTGAAATCCATATCCCTATTTACATGGATTATTAAAAGATAATCCATATCCCTATTTACATGCTAAGATTTTTGAGAATATCCTAAGGGGTTATAAGGATAATTTTAAAGGAGTTTATCAAATTGAAATAATATTGTATGGGAATATTGTAAAGCCCAAAATTATAAGGGCTATATGTTTTAACGGATGCATTATTTTTAGGGGATTTACTATTGTAAATGGGAGATTGGGATAATTTGAAAATCATATGGTTTTAAACCACAATAGGAAAAATAAAATGTATAAAAAGGAGAAGATTATGACCTTTCAGGGACATTGGAAATTATTGTGACATTGAAAATTCTCTTGGAGAGAATAATTATATTATTGGGAAATTATTGTGAAAGGTGGATAATTTTAATTCTTTGAGAGAGAGATTACAAGGTGTTGATTATTACACCAAAAGTTGTAAAGGAGAGAGAGACTATGAGAAATTCTTATGCAAGTGGAGCTTGGATATTGTAACAAGGAATTTTCATTGCTTCACGATATTAATAAAGTGGTCTACCTTGAGAAGTGGACCTGGAGACATAGTCCTAATTAGACAGACTTTGTTATCAAGCTCCTGTGTTAACTTCTCTTCTGTCATATTCTTCTTCTCTCTCTTTTCATCCATTCTTTCAACTTTAATTCTTTATTTGTTTTCTGATTACAACTCTTTAGTAATTAGTTAATTTTATTAAGTTATATAAACATGAACCTAGTTTGTAGTTTCAATGGTTAAATAACATAGTCACATAATTCTGTTGGATTGGGATTAACTATAGTTTTGAGTTAATTTGCAAGTTAATTGTAAACCTCTAATTATAGATCAAAGTGGTATCAAAGCTTTGAAATTGAAGCAAGGAGAAGGTGCACTTACAGAGTTCAATCCTGAGATTAGAAAATGAAGGTATTTTCCATGATCAAAAATGGCAGCTGAACAAAGTCTTATGGATCTTGATGAGAAAGCTCTCCAGAAAGCATTTATTGAAATGAAGGCTATGGCAAAAGTTCTTTTCCAAGAGACATAAGAGTGACAAAATAAAAAGGAAATCAAGAATAGAAAGAAGAATGAAGGTGAATCCACTTCAAAAGATGATAAAGGTAAAGGAGTAGGAGGTGGTAGTGACCCTCCTAAAGAAAAAACCTGTATAGTCTGAATCAAATTCACCTTTGTTAAAACTTGATGTTATTTGACAACCTATAGTGGAGAACTAGATGTAGAAAAACTTCATAACTAGATAAAAAAAAAATTGAAGTTTATTGTAGAATTTAGAAGTTTACTGAGGATTCTCAAAAAATCCAAATAGCTACTCTTTTCCAGGGAGGCACAACCTTAATCTGGTGGGAGAGTAGAACTCAGGAAGATCTAAGTTGATATGGTAAAATTATTTCTACTTGGTTTGAGATTATAGCTACATTAAAGAAAAAATTCTATCCATTAGGTCATATGCAAAAGCAGTAATGAATTTACAATCATTAAAGCAAGAGAAAGGATAAAATGTATAGTATTATACATAGGAGTTTAGGAAAAGAGCTTTAATTTTTGGCATTCCATTATATACACAAGAAACTTTGTTAAAGTATATAGGTGGATTACATGAAAAGTTAAGGCATGTTATACTTATGTTTAATCCAACTAACCTTGATGAAGTTAATGTGCAAGCCATTCATCTGGAAACAAGCTTGAGGAATAGCCATGATGGTCTCTTAATGAACTCCAATAAACACAAAGGGAGCAAGAAATGGAAGGAGAAAATGAGCAGACAACTATTGAAAAGAAAGAGGAGGATAAGCCTTATTGCTCACACTGCAAGAAGAAAGGGCACGAAGATGCAAAGTGCTGGAAATTGCATCCTAATCAAAAACTGAAATGGTTCAAGGATTGAAAGGGTAAGCAAAAGACCATAGTTATCGTGCATGATTTCGGATCAGATTCTAATGATGAAACCAAGATCACAGTTGTGGGTATAAAAGGTAACATTCATGTTGTCAATACTAGTTCCCATGATTCTTCTGTAAAGTGTAATGAAGTAAGAGGAATTAATTGTTTCATATAAGGGCTATTGCAAAACAAAATAAGATTGATACACTCATAGATAGTGGATCACAAGTGAATCTAATCTCTAAACAAGTTGTTAAGGAATTGGGATTAAAAACAACTCATGATCCTAAACCATATCCATTAGGTTGGGTGCATGATAATGCTCAGCTACATGTGTCAAGGAAATGTAAACTCTGATTTACAATCGCATCCAAGTTTGTAGATGAGGTAGAGTTAAATTTAATCCTTCTTGACATCTATGGGATGGTTCTAGGTAGTCCTTACTTGTATGACAGAAAAGCCATTTTCTACATGGAAAATAACAAGTATCATTTGTTTTAAGGATCGAATTGAATATATTGTAAAATCTTATCACATGAAGAATGATAGATCTATTGTAAACACATGGCATATGAAGATGATTGTAATTGCAAGCAATGCTTTAACTCTCATGTTTTGTAACAACTAGTGATACTAAGCATGAAGATGATAGGGTGTCATAGACAACACAGTGTGAGGATTAGTTGCAAGCACAGTTAAACCTTCAACCAAAGGTGGTAAAAGAGGGTTTGAATGATTCATTTTCTAACAATGTTCTTGTTTAGGAGATCCAGCACATTGATACTTTTTCCTTCACATTAGTTTATTTAGTACTAGATTGCTTGTTATTCTACTAGTTAGTTCTATGTGGATGATGGGTGTGACAATGAATATTGATGAATATGTAGTTAATTATATCAACAATTCTATCTCATTTTTATTCATGTTTGTGATGGGTCAAATGTTCAAGATTCTAGCAAGGTGGACAAATGGTACTGAGAAAGTGGGGCGACAATGCCCTAGCTCAAATTCTATGTAAAAATAAACTTTTGGTGGTCCAGAAGCTTCTCAATGGGGAGGAATGATCCAGGTGGATCCAAAAGACCTAAAAATTTCACACTCTCAAAATCTATACAAATCAACATCATTGGAAAGATCTTGCTGACATGATCCTGACGCAGCTTGAACGGGCTCAAAAGGACTATATGTAGAAGTTATGCTCAGTCAAAGGTTCGATCAAACAAGAAAATTAGGGCCAATGCAAGGCTAAAAAATTGATTGTCTCCAAATTGGGCGAAGACAACGTCAATTTTTAGTGCTTTTCAATATGATTTTGACACCTTTTGAATCACGTCAGAAAGAGTCTATTTG
Organism: Sequoia sempervirens; assembly: GCA_007258455.2. Classification (NCBI taxonomy): domain Eukaryota; kingdom Viridiplantae; phylum Streptophyta; class Pinopsida; order Cupressales; family Cupressaceae; genus Sequoia; species Sequoia sempervirens. The sequence goes on from VDFB02373544.1 coordinate 121,413, forward strand.
AGCAAAATAGAGTCGGTCAAAGTTTATAGACAAGAGTTGACCAAAGGGTACAGTTGCTAACATGGCAGATGATGACTTAGTAGATGATGATGTGGCAGATGATGACATGGCATAAGAAGTGAAGGGAAATTATATTATTTAAATTAGAAATTAAGCCCGAAATATATGAGGCAAACCTTTTAAAATAAATTGCATAAATATTTTAAAAGGGCTTTAAGACTTCAAAATGTTTATAAAAGATATTTCAAACATGAAGCCCAAATCTGTAAAGGATTTAAACATAATTTTAAGGGGATTATTAAAAGATAATCCATATCCCTATTTAAGGCTTGAAATCCATATCCCTATTTTTAAGGCTTGAAATACATATCCCTATTTACATGTTAAGATTTGTGAGAATATCTTAAGGGGTTTTTAGGGTAATTTTATAGGATTTTATCAAATTGAAATAATATTGTACGAGAATATTGTAAAGCCTAAAATTATAAGGGCTATTTGTTTTAATGGATGTATTATCTTTAGGGGATTTACTATTGTAAATGGGAGATTAGGATAATTTGAAAATCATATGGTTTTAAACCATATTAGGAAAAATCAAATGTATAAAAAGGGGAAGAATTTGGCCTTTCGGGGACATTGGAAATTATTGTGACATTGAAAATTCTCTTGGAGATAATAATTGTATTATTGGGAAATTATTGTGAAAGGTGGAGAATTTGAATTCTTTGAGAGAGATATTACAAGGTGTTGATCATTACACCAAAAATTATAAAAGAGAGAGAGACTGTGAGAAATTCTTATGTAGGTGGAGCTTGGATAATTTAACAATGCATTTTCATTGATTGGTGATATTAATAAAGAGGCCTACCTCGAGAAGTGGACTCAAAGACATAGTCCCAATTGGACGAACTTCGTTATCAAGCTACTGTGTTTACTTCTTTTCTATCTTATTCTTCTTCTCTCTCTTGTCTTTCATTATTTCAGCTTTAATTCTTTATTTGTTTTCTAATTACAACTCTTTAGTAATTAGTTTATTTTATTAAGTTATATAAACATGAACCTAGTTTGTAATTTCAACGGTTGGGTATGTGCAGGATCATCATGGAAAAAACAAGCCCTTAAGTGGCGAAAAATTTAGAAAAATTAGAGTTAGGAAACTTGACATAAAAAATTGAATAAGTTATCTATATTATTTCAAAAATATGTAAGAATAGAATCTATAAAAAATTGAATGTAGTTTCTAGACTATAGTTAGGTTTATTTAAATAAAAAAATATATTTGATGAAAATTTGAAATTTCAACACAATAGTACTTAAATTTTAGGGAAAAAATAACAAGGTTTCTGTCTGACCACCCTAACCACAATAAAATGATAATATTTTTTATAATATTTTAGATATAAGTAGAGGACTCATGTCCCGATTTGATGCATAATTTTTTGTAATTTTTTTTAAAGTAAATAATTAATTATGATTTTTTTATTACAACTTTTAAAAAATATAAAAACTCATATGTCTAACCACCTTAACTTGGTCAAAACATCATGAAATCCAATTTTTTTTTTAATCCTATAGTATGCAAAGTAAAATGTGATGCATGCTTCGGATTCAAAAAATGTGGCACCGTTTGAAAGCTATAGATGTTTTTCAATCATCCTATCAATCGGGACTTTAGTTGTAATTCAAATAGAAAATGAATAATAATTATTTATTAAATTCAAAGTAAAGCATAATTTATATTGGTTGAAAGCTAAGAATATCCTTTAAAAACCCTTTTCATTTCATCAATTTTGGGTAAAAAAAAAGTTGCCAGCCACATACCCTACATATACCCATAATATCGCCACTTTTTGGCCCATCATAATCTTGCACATACCTGGTTAAACAACATAGTCACGCAATTTTGTTGGATCAAGATTAACTATAATTTGAGTTAATTTCCAAGTTAATTGTAAACCTCTAATTACAAATCATTTTGGATGACATTTGGTGTGATGTCCTTCATGAGAAAGATCTATCTTAGCATATTACATTCCTCTTGGTGGCCTGATGAAACACACTGCATCCCCTAAGTTGTGAATATTCTATTCTTTGATTGGTCCTCTCTTGGAGACATTAGACACAATGTCCACTAAGTTATAGACCTCACATGAACTTAACAAGACTCATTTGAACATTTCTTTTGCATGTTGCATTTTGCATTTACATGGACACCATGCATAACACAACTTGCATACCTATGGTGCCATTGCATTTGTTCATGAGTTCTAAGCATATGAAGTTTTACTTGTCTCATGAAGCATGCAACAACATTGTCTTTTGTGGCACCTTATTAAATTTATCAGGATGTATAACTTTTGTATGGATGAGTGGGAAGCCCATTTTGAGGCATGACTTTCCCCATAGCCACCCTTTGAGATTTCTCACCCCGCAGAAAACCAAAATTTTTGTGGCCCTAGAGTGAGTATGTTGTGGATTTCTCACCCTGCGAACAACCAAAAGTTTTGTGGCCCCAGAGTGAGTATACTTGATCCTTCTCACCCGATGAACAACCATGATTTTCATTGCCCTAAATTGAGTACACATTTCCTTTTCCAAAAAAATAGCCTAGATCTGATTCACAACAGGTTGAAAAAATGATCGAAGCTTTCTTTCTGATGGAACCCTCCAAAAAAAATTGTTCCATCTTAAAACCCTTATTACATTTGGATGTAGGGTTATTGTCTAAGGGTTTAGGGTTTTATTTATTATAAATTCTTATATGGTTCTATTTGGTCATTGACTCCTTATTACCATTTTCCAGTCATTTTAAAACATCTTATGCCATTCACTGTCATCTAGTAACCAATCCCTCAACCCTAAGTCTGGGTCTTCTATTTCATAAGATTAAGTAAAGGGTCTTTTGGCCTTTACATCCTTTACATTTCATGATTTGGAATTTTTTGATTCTATTATTCTCATGTCATCCTAGGGATCCCCTTCATTAAGAAGAACTTAAGTGCATGTGTTTGAAGTTTTTCACTTAAGTCCTGATGGCCATTGTGTTCTTATCGCTCATCATTGATTACTTCAAGAGTGCATATTTTGAATCAGCAATGGGTGATGAAGTGATATTTCTTATGCTATCGCTCATCACAAATTGTTACTAGAACTCCTAGATCAAATTTCTGATGAGTGATGTCCTTGGTATTGTTGAAGGATCACTCATCGCTAATGGTTTTCAAGTTTTAATATTTGTAATAGCGATGAGCGATGCCTCGGTATTATGTTCTTATGTTCTTATTGCTCATTGTGCATAATCATAAAATGATAATTTTAGGATCAATGATGAGAAATATGATGTAATTTCATTTATATTGTATGATCGCGAATCTGTTTTAAAATGCTAGGTCCACATTGGTGATACGTGATGCACATTGTAAACTTTGTAAACCCTCTCATCACTAATTGCTCACAAATTGTATGAGGAAAATTAGTGATGAGTGACGGCCTTATGTTTCATCGCTCATCATGAATTCATTTATGAACTTGAGTTCTGAATGAGCAATGGCCTTATGTTTCATCACTCATCACAAATTCATTTATGAACTTGAGTTCTGAATTAGCAACGAGCAATGTACTTTAAAACAATTTTCTTCACCAATATAATGAGATCCTATGAGCAATCCCTTTTGGGCCATTTATTTTTTATGCAAGTTTACCTGTCTAAATCTGATGCCTTCACTACATCTCCCATCACTGATAGGAACCTAGGTACAAAGTTTGAATTAGTGATGCACGATGGAGGAACGGACATGATCAGGGAAAGGGTTGTAGATCTAAGGGCTAAGATTTCATCACATAAAACACTTGCATCGCTAATGGAACTAGGTGAGGATGAAGTAAATCAACAACAAGAGACAACTATTACATGGAACGGGCAACGTGGCAGGATCCTGAGGATTTAGCGTAAAGAAAAAAGGAAAGCAGCGAGAGGACTGAGGAACCGTTGATAAAGTTTTAAAATAGGATGATCCAATGTACTAAAATCATCGCCTGAATAATTTCATCGCTAATTGCACCCTAAAACTCAGGGAAGATCAATGATGAGCGACGAAGTGTATAAGGAAATTTTCTCTCTATGAAGAATTGGTCTTGTGTACTTTGTTGATATTAATGAAAAGCACGGATTAGGTTGGCGATACATGTTGATTGAAAGATCATAACACTTGAGTTGGCATCACTTTTTTCTATGAGCAAGTTGTTAAAGGCATAAAAAACAAGGCTCATATCACCATGGATGAAATTTTAAATGCTTTAAAATCAATGGCTTAGATTCAAAGCTGAGCTATTAAGTTATCAACTCACTCACTTGAGGAGCTCTTGAATCATTAATTCTGCATGCTTCAAACTTCCTATTTAATATAGATTACTTTTTTATCACCTTTGGCATAATTCAATATGCAATAAATGAGTGGTGTGGGCTAGTAAGGAATTGTGCGAGTATTGATTATCCCTGAGTCAAGAAATAGGCATTCTTGTCCTAAGTAAGTAGGTTTTCCATGGTGGTTTGAGAGTCTGAGAAGCTAAGTTTGCTTGAGTTTGAGGAAGATGCTCTTGAGGATGAAAGTGGAATGAAAGAAGCTCCTGATACAAAAAAAGGTAGAATGAGACTCAATAAATTCAAGGAGTATAGTGACAAGGAGAAATACCATCCACAGGACTAGATAGTTTCCGAAGAATTAGTCAAACACAGAGAGAAGAGGATGGTGGAATATGAAAATAAGGCAAGGAGAGAGAATGAGCATTGTAAGGCTTATCCGAAAGGATGTAATTCTCCATGTGAGGTTTCTAATAACCCTTTAGATAGTGAAGGTGACATTGATCCAGAGGGTGATTATTATCCCCTCTCCCTGGTACCATCAAGGAATTCTGACAAGGAGGTGGTGATAGTTTCTCCAGTCCCACCACAAGAAAAACATGGGTGAGTATCCTATGAGGTTGATGACTCAGAGTGAAAGCTAAGTTCAAGAAAGTCACTTTTAATAGAATATTGCTAATAGGCCAGTAGTTTATGTTGGATAGGAAATATTGTATGTATTGATCTTAAATAAGTTTTATAGAAATTACTAATATCAAAATAAATATTATTCTAGAAGAAAATACTCTCCTATGAATATTCCTTACAAGTTATAAATGAGAAATACTAATGCTGTTATCATTTATCTTCAGAAATTCCATTTGAATGTATTACTCTGTTTTCAGCTTTAATTCAAGGAGTTACTTAAAATGCTTGAATCGGGTTATAAACTTTGTAAGGAATTGCTTAGGATTCATAAGAAATAAATCTTTCATGCACAGTGAGTTTTCATAAATGTAAAGCAGTATGAAAATAGTCCACCTATCTCTAAATTGAGTAATTTTTAAAATGTTGATCCTTACGTATTTGACTCTATTACTCTAATTGATGAGACACTAGTCATTTTATTGGAAAATCTTGCATAAAATGAATAAATTATTTTTTTGGTCCCTAGACTTAAGATAAGACAATATTCAATTAAAAAATATTTCCAAGGATAGTGTAGGTGGGGATAATCCCCAAATCCTAGCAAATAGTTGGTCACTCACACAAAAATCCCTCAAATCTTCAATGAGAAGGATTTTATTTGCAATAAACAAGAATCAATTTGTGTATAAATGTGTTACTAATCAAATATACTCCATGAAAACACAATTGGGATCACCCTCCTAGGTTTCATGGAGCTTGAAATGAAGGAGTAAGGATCATACAATCCTATGCTCATTGTGTTGGCCACTAACCCAGCAGTTCCTCATAATAGGAGTTGGCTACTTTTTAGAGAATTACTTGGTTCTGCTGGAAAAATGACAAACACTTTCATCCTTTTCCATCACTTTCATGTGTGTTCCTTTGTTCCTATGTTTGGTTTACCATGAGATCTTGATCATGGGGGATTGATCATCACTCTTGATTAATGATTGTTTCATCTTACTAGCATGAGTGCATTTGGATCCCTCTTGAGGTGTATATTGGGCTACTTTAGCGTGAGCTTCAAGCAAGTTCATCCTCTCACTAAAGTGGAGGCTTAATGTGTCACCAAAAAATGTATAGTTGACATTTTTGTGCTCATTTGAGTCTTTCTTATGGACTTTGGCTTGATTTTTCCTAGATTTGATGTTGTAATGTGCCAAACACATTCACATTAGGTCTTGGACCCTTTTGGATCATTAAAGACTTCTGGGATGTGGGTGATCCCACAATAGTGGTTTACAATTTTTGGCCAAACTAGACACTGATTTTTTTTTTTAACAAAATCTCCACATTTGGGCACCTATAGTGATTAAACCGTGAGGAATTTAAAGATGATACAAACTAGAGTCTTGTCATATTTTGTTTGTAGATTCTAAAAATATTTTTTTCAATTTTTTTGGAATCAGATTGCACTTCTTTTTCCATCTCCCACGAAAATTGGTTTTTTTCAAAAAACTGCATTTTTAAAAAGTGACGCACACCGTATAACGCATAACTTTTTTTCCTTGAAAGATAAAATTCAAATTCTCTCAAATTTAGATTTCTAACTCTGATATCTAGTGCTTCCACTTGGCTAGATAGTTTTTTATTGAATATTTTTTCTTTAATCAAGTTTCAAAGTCAAATCAATTACAATTCAATACATGACCATATAACGCATAACTTTTACTGTATGTATCAAAATTCTTTTTTTTTTGTTGGATCAAGGACTCCAATATCTGGTGCACTCATATTTAAAAAAAAAAAAAATTGATAATATTCTATTTTTCCACTTGTGCAGAACAAAGATTTTTGTTTTCATTGAAAAACCTATATTTAATAAAACTTAAAAAACAGATAGATAATATAATCAAAACATATTAAAATTATAGTCATTGGATAGCTCGTTTTTAGGGGAACCCGATACTAGTTGGGTTTTTTAGATCTCCTCCATTTTCATTCTCAAATCGAGCTTCAAAGTGCAAAATTCTCAGTAATTTTGGTGCCTTAGGAGACAAGGGTGAAAAAACAACGGTTCGGCCAAACAAGTGTTCAGTCAAAGAAAATAAAAATGTTCGGTCAAACAGGGGTTCACCTGAACCAATGTTCGACCAAACCCACTATACATAAAATAAAAAAATGATTTTAAATGGGTTCGACCGAACATTCTAAAGATGTTTAGTCGAACACCTTGATTTTAATATTAATATAAATATTATTTAAATTCTTTTTAAATGATAGCTTAAGAGAAAGATTTTTGCCGTAGAATACAATCAAAATTTTAAGAAGATTGTAAAAGGAGATATTTTTGATAAACTGTCAAAATTTATATAGAATTATAATAATATATATGTTTGATTTATATATAATTTTACATACACTAAGGTATATCATAATGTTTTAAGGGCACCCTTGAATAGATAACCGTAATTAAAAAATTTGTTGACAAGAAAATTCGACCATCAAATTTAATCCTTGGTAGGAGGGAGATACTTCAGAGAGAGAGAGGGGGGGAGTGGGAGAGAGATAAAGGGTAAGGGGTCCTAGGGTTTAAGGGTTAAGGGTAGA